>CM034537.1:22383677-22423933 GCA_020002185.1 Paraescarpia echinospica | reverse complement strand
TGGGAGATGGATGGGTAGGTCCCAAAACAAGTGGGAGATGAGAGGCTGACCCCAAAACAAGTGGAAGATGGAAGTAGACACAAAAACAGGTGGGCAATGGATGTATTCCCAAAAAACAGGTGGGAGATGGGAGTAAAGCTCCAAAACAGGTGAGAGATGGATGTAGGCCCCATAAGAGATGGGAGATGGATGTAGGCTCCAAAACAGGTGGGATATGGATGTAGGCCCCGAAACAGGTGGGAAATGGAAGTAGGCCCCCAAAACACATGGGGGTGGATGTAGGCCCCAAAACAAGTGAGAAATGGAAGTAGACACAAATACAGATGGGCCATGGATGTATGCCCCAAAACAGGTGGGAAATGGAAGTAGGCACAGAAACAGGTGGGCAATGGATGTAGGCCCCAAAACAAGTGGGAGATGGATAGAGACCCCAAAACAGGTGAGCAATGGATGTAGGCCCCAAAACAAGTTGGAGATGGATATAGACCCCAAAACAGGTGGACAATGGATGTAGGCCCCAAAACAGGCGGGAGGTAGGCCCCAAAACAGGTGGGAGATGGATGGTAGATCCCAAAACAAGTGGGAGATGAGAGGCTGACCCCAAAACAAGTGGAAGATGGAAGTAGACACAAAAACAGGTGGGCAATGGATGTATTCCCAAAAAATAGGTGGGAGATGGGAGGAAAGCTCCAAAACAGGTGAGAGATGGATGTAGGCACAGAAACAGGTGGGCAATGGATGTAGGCCCCAAAACAAGTGGGAGATGGATAGAGACCCCAAAACAGGTGGGCAATGGATGTAGGCCCCAAAACAAGTAGGAGATGGATATAGACCCCAAAACAGGTGGACAATGGATGTAGGCCCCAAAACAGGCGGGAGGTAGGCCCCACAACAGGTGGGAGATGGATGGTAGGTCCCAAAACAAGTGGGAGATGAGAGGCTGACCCCAAAACAAGTGGAAGATGGAAGTAGACACAAAAACAGGTGGGCAATGGATGTATTCCCAAAAAATAGGTGGGAGATGGGAGTAAAGCTCCAAAACAGGTGAGAGATGGATGTAGGCCCCATAAGAGATGGGAGATGGATGTAGGCTCCAAAACAGGTGGGAAATGGATGTAGGCCCCGAAACAGGTGGGAAATGGAAGTAGGCCCCCAAAACACGTGGGGGTGGATGTAGGCCCCAAAACAAGTGAGAAATGGAAGTAGGCACAAAAACAGATGGGCCATGGATGTAGGCCCCAAAACAGGTGGGAAATGGAAGTAGGCACAGAAACAGGTGGGCAATGGATGTAGGCCCCAAAACAAGTGGGAGATGGATAGAGACCCTAAAACAGTTGGGCAATGGATGTAGGCCCCAAAACAAGTGGGAGATGGATATAGACCCCAAAACAGGTGGACAATGGATGTAGGCCCCAAAACAGGCGGGATGTAGGCCCCAAAACAGGTGGGAGATGGATGGTAGGTCCCAAAACAAGTGGGAGATGAGAGGCTGACCCCAAAACAAGTGGAAGATGGAAGTAGACACAAAAACAGGTGGGCAATGGATGTATTCCCAAAAAATAGGTGGGAGATGGGAGTAAAGCTCCAAAACAGGTGAGAGATGGATGTAGGCCCCATAAGAGATGGGAGATGGATGTAGGCTCCAAAACAGGTGGGAAATGGATGTAGGCCCCGAATCAGGTGGGAAATGGAAGTAGGCCCCCAAAACACGTGGGGGTGGATGTAGGCCCCAAAACAAGTGAGAAATGGAAGTAGGCACAAAAACAGATGGGCCATGGATGTAGGCCCCAAAACAGGTGGGAAATGGAAGTAGGCACAGAAACAGGTGGGCAATGGATGTAGGCCCCAAAACAAGTGGGAGATGGATAGAGACCCCAAAACAGGTGGGCAATGGATGTCGGCCCTAAAACAAGTGGGAGATGGATATAGACCCCAAAACAGGTGTACAATGGATGTAGGCCCCAAAACAGGTGGGAGGTAGGCCCCAAAACAGGTGGGAGATGGTTGGTAGGTCCCAAAACAAGTGGGAGATGAGAGGCTGACCCCAAAACAAGTGGAAGATGGAAGTAGACACAAAAACAGGTGGGCAATGGATGTATTCCCAAAAAAACAGGTGGGAGATGGGAGTAAAGCTCCAAAACAGGTGAGAGATGGATGTAGGCCCCATAAGAGATGGGAGATGGATGTAGGCTCCAAAACAGGTGGGAAATGGATGTAGGCCCCGAAACAGGTGGGAAATGGAAGTAGGCTCCCAAAACACGTGGGGGTGGATGTAGGCCCCAAAACAAGTGAGAAATGGAAGTAGGCACAAAAACAGATGGGCCATGGATGTAGGCCCCAAAACAGGTGGGAAATGGAAGTAGGCACAGAAACAGGTGGGCAATGGATGTAGGCCCCAAAACAAGTGGGAGATGGATAGAGACCCCAAAACAGTTGGGCAATTGATGTAGGCCCCAAAACAAGTGGGAGATGGATATAGACCCCAAAACAGGTGGACAATGGATGTAGGCCCAAAAACAGGCGGGAGGTAGGCCCCAAAACAGGTGGGAGATGGATGGTAGGTCCCAAAACAAGTGGGAGATGAGAGGCTGACCCCAAAACAAGTGGAAGATGGAAGTAGACACAAAAACAGGTGGGCAATGGATGTATTCCCAAAAAATAGGTGGGAGATGGGAGGAAAGCTCCAAAACAGGTGAGAGATGGATGTAGGCCCCATAAGAGATGGGAGATGGATGTAGGCTCCAAAACAGGTGGGAAATGGATGTAGGCACAGAAACAGGTGGGCAATGGATGTAGGCCCTAAAACAAGTGGGAGATGGATATAGACCCCAAAACAGGTGGACAATGGATGTAGGCCCCAAAACAGGTGGGAGGTAGGCCCCAAAACAGGTGGGAGATGGATGGTAGGTCCCAAAACAAGTGGGAGATGAGAGGCTGACCCCAAAACAAGTGGAAGATGGAAGTAGACACAAAAACAGGTGGGCAATGGATGTATTCCCAAAAAACAGGTGGGAGATGGGAGTAAAGCTCCAAAACAGGTGAGAGATGGATGTAGGCCCCATAAGAGATGGGAGATGGATGTAGGCTCCAAAACAGGTGGGATATGGATGTAGGCCCCGAAACAGGTGGGAAATGGAAGTAGGCCCCCAAAACACATGGGGGTGGATGTAGGCCCCAAAACAAGTGAGAAATGGAAGTAGACACAAATACAGATGGGCCATGGATGTATGCCCCAAAACAGGTGGGAAATGGAAGTAGGCACAGAAACAGGTGGGCAATGGATGTAGGCCCCAAAACAAGTGGGAGATGGATAGAGACCCCAAAACAGGTGAGCAATGGATGTAGGCCCCAAAACAAGTTGGAGATGGATATAGACCCCAAAACAGGTGGACAATGGATGTAGGCCCCAAAACAGGCGGGAGGTAGGCCCCAAAACAGGTGGGAGATGGATGGTAGATCCCAAAACAAGTGGGAGATGAGAGGCTGACCCCAAAACAAGTGGAAGATGGAAGTAGACACAAAAACAGGTGGGCAATGGATGTATTCCCAAAAAACAGGTGGGAGATGGGAGTAAAGCTCCAAAACAGGTGAGAGATGGATGTAGGCCCCATAAGAGATGGGAGATGGATGTAGGCTCCAAAACAGGTGGGATATGGATGTAGGCCCCGAAACAGGTGGGAAATGGAAGTAGGCCCCCAAAACACGTGGGGGTGGATGTAGGCCCCAAAACAAGTGAGAAATGGAAGTAGGCACAAAAACAGATGGGCCATGGATGTAGGCCCCAAAACAGCTGGGAAATGGAAGTAGGCACAGAAACAGGTGGGCAATGGATGAAGGCCCCAAAACAAGTGGGAGATGGATAGAGACCCCAAAACAGGTGGGCAATGGATGTAGGCCCCAAAACAAGTGGGATATGGATATAGACCCCAAAACAGGTGGACAATGGATGTAGGCCCCAAAACAGGCGGGAGGTAGGCCCCAAAACAGGTGGGAGATGGATGGTAGGTCCCAAAACAAGTGGGAGATGAGAGGCTGACCCCAAAACAAGTGGAAGATGGAAGTAGACACAAAAACAGGTGGGAAATGGATATATTCCAAAAAAATAGGTGGGAGATGGGAGGAAAGCTCCAAAACAGGTGAGAGACGGATTTAGGCCCCATGAGAGATGGGAGATGGATGTAGGCTCCAAAACAGGTGGGAAATGGATGTAGGCCCCGAAACAGGTGGGAAATGGAAGTAGGCCCCCAAAACACGTGGGGGTGGATGTAGGCCCCAAAACAAGTGAGAAATGGAAGTAGACACAAAAACAGATGGGCCATGGATGTAGGGCCCAAAACAGGTGGGAAATGGAAGTAGGCACAGAAACAGGTGGGCAATGGATGTAGGCCCCAAAACAAGTGGGAGATGGATAGAGACCCCAAAACAGGTGGCCAATGGATGTAGGCCCCAAAACAAGTTGGAGATGGATATAGACCCGAAAACAGGTGGACAATGGATGTAGACCCCAAAACAGGCGGGAGGTAGGCCCCAAAACAGGTGGGAGATGGATGGTAGATCCCAAAACAAGTGGGAGATGAGAGGCTGACCCCAAAACAAGTGGAAGATGGAAGTAGACACAAAAACAGGTGGGCAATGGATGTATTCCCAAAAAATAGGTGGGAGATGGGAGGAAAGCTCCAAAACAGGTGAGAGATGGATGTAGGCCCCATAATAGATGGGAGATGGATGTAGGCTCCAAAACAGGTGGGAAATGGATGTAGGCCCCGAAACAGGTGGGAAATGGAAGTAGGCCCCCAAAACACGTGGGGGTGGATGTAGGCCCCAAAACAAGTGAGAAATGGAAGTAGGCACAAAAACAGATGGGCCATGGATGTAGGCCCCAAAACAGGTGGGAAATGGAAGTAGGCACAGAAACAGGTGGGCAATGGATGTAGGCCCCAAAACAAGTGGGAGATGGATAGAGACCCCAAAACAGGTGGGCAATGGATGTAGGCCCCAAAACAAGTGGGAGATGGATATAGACCCCAAAACAGGTGGACAATGGATGTATGCCCCCAAAACAGGCGGGAGGTAGGCCCCAAAACAGGTGGGAGATGGATGGTAGGTCCCAAAACAAGTGGGAGATGAGAGGCTGACCCCAAAACAAGTGGAAGATGGAAGTAGACACAAAAACAGGTGGGCAATGGATGTATTCCCAAAAAATAGGTGGGAGATGGGAGGAAAGCTCCAAAACAGGTGAGAGATGGATGTAGGCCCCATAAGAGATGGGAGATGGATGTAGGCTCCAAAACAGGTGGGAAATGGATGTAGGCCCCGAAACAGGTGGGAAATGGAAGTAGGCCCCCAAAACACGTGGGGGTGGATGTAGGCCCCAAAACAAGTGAGAAATGGAAGTAGGCACAAAAACAGATGGGCCATGGATGTAGGCCCCAAAACAGGTGGGAAATGGAAGTAGGCACAGAAACAGGTGGGCAATGGATGTAGGCCCCAAAACAAGTGGGAGATGGATAGAGACCCTAAAACAGTTGGGCAATGGATGTAGGCCCCAAAACAAGTGGGAGATGGATATAGACCCCAAAACAGGTGGACAATGGATGTAGGCCCCAAAACAGGCGGGAGGTAGGCCCCAAAACAGGTGGGAGATGGATGGTAGGTCCCAAAACAAGTGGGAGATGAGAGGCTGACCCCAAAACAAGTGGAAGATGGAAGTAGACACAAAAACAGGTGGGCAATGGATGTATTCCCAAAAAATAGGTGGGAGATGGGAGGAAAGCTCCAAAACAGGTGAGAGATGGATGTAGGCCCCATAAGAGATGGGAGATGGATGTAGGCTCCAAAACAGGTGGGAAATGGAAGTAGGCCCCCAAAACACGTGGGGGTGGATGTAGGCCCCAAAACAAGTGAGAAATGGAAGTAGGCACAACAACAGATGGGCCATGGATGTAGGCCCCAAAACAGGTGGGAAATGGAAGTAGGCACAGAAACAGGTGGGCAATGGATGTAGGCCCCAAAACAAGTGGGAGATGGATAGAGACCCCAAAACAGGTGGGCAATGGATGTAGGCCCCAAAACAAGTGGGAGATGGATATAGGCCCCAAAACAGGTGGACAATGGATGTAGGCCCCAAAACAGGCGGGAGGTAGGCCCCAAAACAGGTGGGAGATGGATGGTAGATCCCAAAACAAGTGGGAGATGAGAGGCTGACCCCAAAACAAGTGGAAGATGGAAGTAGACACAAAAACAGGTGGGCAATGGATGTATTCCCAAAAAATAGGTGGGAGATGGGAGGAAAGCTCCAAAACAGGTGAGAGATGGATGTAGACCCCATAAGAGATGGGAGATGGATGTAGGCTCCAAAACAGGTGGGAAATGGATGTAGGCCCCGAAACAGGTGGGAAATGGAAGTAGGCCCCCAAAACACGTGGGGGTGGATGTAGGCCCCAAAACAAGTGAGAAATGGAAGTAGGCACAAAAACAGATGGGCCATGGATGTAGGCCCCAAAACAGGTGGGAAATGGAAGTAGGCACAAAAACAGATGGGCCATGGATGTAGGCCCCAAAACAGGTGGGAAATGGAAGTAGGCACAGAAACAGGTGGGCAATGGATGTAGGCCCCAAAACAAGTGGGAGATGGATAGAGACCCCAAAACAGGTGGGCAATGGATGTAGGCCCCAAAACAAGTGGGAGATGGATATAGACCCCAAAACAGGTGGACAATGGATGTAGGCCCCAAAACAGGCGGGAGGTAGGCCCCAAAACAGGTGGGAGATGGATGGTAGGTCCCAAAACAAGTGGGAGATGAGAGGCTGACCCCAAAACAAGTGGAAGATGGAAGTAGACACAAAAACAGGTGGGCAATGGATGTATTCCCAAAAAATAGGTGGGAGATGGGAGTAAAGCTCCAAAACAGGTGAGAGATGGATGTAGGCCCCATAAGAGATGGGAGATGGATGTAGGCTCCAAAACAGGTGGGAAATGGATGTAGGCCCCGAAACAGGTGGGAAATGGAAGTAGGCCCCCAAAACACGTGGGGGTGGATGTAGGCCCCAAAACAAGTGAGAAATGGAAGTAGGCACAAAAACAGATGGGCCATGGATGTAGGCCCCAAAAGAGGTGGGAAATGGAAGTAGGCACAGAAACAGGTGGGCAATGGATGTAGGCCCCAAAACAAGTGGGAGATGGATAGAGACCTCAAAACAGGTGGGCAATGGATGTAGGCCCCAAAACAAGTGGGAGATGGATATAAACCCCAAAACAGGTGGACAATGGATGTAGGCCCCAAAACAGGCGGGAGGTAGGCCCCAAAACAGGTGGGAGATGGATGGTAGGTCCCAAAACAAGTGGGAGATGTGAGGCTGACCCGAAAACAAGTGGAAGATGGAAGTAGACACAAAAACAGGTGGGCAATGGATGTATTCCCAAAAAATAGGTGGGAGATGGGAGGAAAGCTCCAAAACAGGTGAGAGATGGATGTAGGCCTCATAAGAGATGGGAGATGGATGTAGGCTCCAAAACAGGTGGGAGATGGATGTAGGCCCCGAAACAGGTGGGAAATGGAAGTAGGCCCCCAAAACACGTGGGGGTGGATGTAGGCCCCAAAACAAGTGAGAAATGGAAGTAGGCACAAAAACAGATGGGCCATGGATGTAGGCCCCAAAACAGGTGGGAAATGGAAGTAGGCACAGAAACAGGTGGGCAATGGATGTAGGCCCCAAAACAAGTGGGAGATGGATAGAGACCCCAAAACAGGTGGGCAATGGATGTAGGCCCCAAAACAAGTGGGAGATGGATATAGGCCCCAAAACAGGTGGACAATGGATGTAGGCCCCAAAACAGGCGGGAGGTAGGCCCCAAAACAGGTGGGAGATGGATGGTAGGTCCCAAAACAAGTGGGAGATGAGAGGCTGACCCCAAAACAAGTGGAAGATGGAAGTAGACAAAAAAACAGGTGGGCAATGGATGTATTCCCAAAAAATAGGTGGGAGATGGGAGGAAAGCTCCAAAACAGGTGAGAGATGGATTTAGGCCCCATAAGAGATGGGAGATGGATGTAGGCTCCAAAACAGGTGGGAAATAGATGTAGGCCCCGAAACAGGTGGTAAATGGAAGTAGGCCCCCAAAACACGTGGGGGTGGATGTAGGCCCCAAAACAAGTGAGAAATGGAAGTAGGCACAAAAACAGATGGGCCATGGGTGTAGGCCCCAAAACAGGTGGGAAATGGAAGTAGGCACAGAAACAGGTGGGCAATGGATGTAGGCCCCAAAACAAGTGGGAGATGGATAGAGACCCCAAAACAGGTGGGCAATGGATGTAGGCCCCAAAACAAGTGGGAGATGGATATAGACCCCAAAACAGGTGGACAATGGATGTAGGCCCCAAAACAGGTGGGAGGTAGGCCCCAAAACAGGTGGGAGATGGATGGTAGGTCCCAAAACAAGTGGGAGATGAGAGTTTGTCAGTAAAACAGGTGGGAGATGGGAGGTACTTGATAATCCCCAAAACAAGTAGGGGTTGGCCTCCAAAACAGATAGAAGATAGCCCCCAAACAGGTGGGCATTAGTTCCAAAAAGAGGTGGGAGATGGGAGGTTAATGCCACACACCCCTCATTCATACAAATCCATGTCACAAAAAAGATGTAATTCGTAATTTGAAGGCACTAAATCGGAAGAGGGTAAATCATATTACACTGAGCAAATTCAATTCGAAGCATATGAAGGACACAAAATCACATTGAGTTGTTGTTTTTTCTAGGAGAGCTGTTAATGGAAATAGTACTACATATAAATATTCAACATTCCTTTTAACTTGACCCTATAAGAAAAATGAGTTCCAACAGAATGAAGATGTGAAAAAGTTTACATGGTAAAAATATTTTTTTAAATGTATATTTAAAAAACACTTAGATATCCTGAAGCTCAAAATCTCTCTACATTTTTGTTTCTTGTCATTTCACGATAATTTCGCAAAATAAGATATCTCTCTGGTGTACCGACATGCTGACTGTGCATTTGTTTTGAGGAAATCATGAGACAAACTTTCAAATAATATTCTACTGGGCCTAGAAGGAATTCGGTGAAAAAGTGCAAAAGTGGCTCTGCTTGTGTATACTATGGCATAAGGGCCTTAGGCTATTCCCAAAGGTGGCCATAACACAATGCCCCCCCCCCAATACGCTCGGCGACATTAGATTTACTACTGTAATAATACACTGTAATAATAATAGATAAATTAATTACTTCTTCAGCGCCAATATGCTCAGACAATCCGAGCTCAGTGGCACAACAAAACCAAAGGATTAAGCATTCTCGTACTAGGCGAAAGTCATCAATAAATGGATGGATGTGCTAAGAAGCTAGGGAGGATAGGTGATATTAAAAAGATAGGTTTTCAGGTGACAGTGAAATGTAACACTATTTTCTGCCGATTTAACACTGACAGGAAGCGAATTCCATATACTCGGCGTGGCAACTGAAAAAGCCCGAGTTCCAGCCTTTGTCTCAACTCTGGGAACAGATGGTAACTTTGAACTAGACGACTGAAGTTGTCTGTGCTGTCTAGCTGAGGTGAGCATTGAGTGTAAATATCCAGGTTGCTTGGATGAAAGGGGTTGGTAGGTGATTGTATAGAGGTCAAACATAATGCGATATTGCATGGGGAGCCAATGCAATGATTTTAGAAGTGGCACTGAGCGGGAGAATCGAGGAGATTGTGTGACTACCCTTGCTAAACAATTCTGGACACATTGAAGTTTTGTAATATCCTTAATAGCAATATTATGAAGGAGGGAATTGCAATAATCAAGTCTGCTGCTAACAAGAGCTGATAGTCTTAGTGACAGAAAGCGACATATATCTGTGAATGCGACAAAGATCACGGATATGATAAAATATATAATTGTTCCTTACCTGTTCCGTCAAAGGAGTCTTCGCCAACAGTGAAGGTGATTCCGTCCTGATCTGAATTGTCTCTCTTCTTTTGGTCATCTTCAAAGTAAATATCGAATTAAACCTGGCACCCTATTTATAACATGTCAAGACAGTTCAAATTTTAAGGCACATTCCGGTGATACAGAGTTATGAGAATCACATAAAAGGGAAACATTTCAGTTTTGCAGTGATGTCAGTTTAAGTCAATTTGTTGTGAAGTTATGGATAGTTGAACTGACCCAAGCAAAACAGTTTTGAGACAGACAACATAAAAGTTTGGTGTTTACATTTCAAATCATATGCCATTAAATCCACACACACACACACAAAATGTCAAGATAATAATTTAAAATTGCATTATTCAAACTGGATATAAATTGTTTATTGTTTCTTAAAAAAAACGAAAATCAATACTTTCACCCCTGCAAAAATTGTGTTGGCATTTCCTCAGTTTGGATAAAATTAATGTACCTTATGAACAAAACCTTTATCAACTGTCACATTTACAGTTGAACTTGATTGTGTAAGGAAATAATTTATAAAAAGAACTGTTACTTGTGAGATGACCCGGGAAAATAAAAAAAATGTGATTTTAGGCACCTGAATATGGAAACCCAATAATTGCTGCGATGGTGCTGCCATCTGGCGTGTACAATGTTTTGTTGAGATCTAACAGTTAAATGTAACGTTCATGCTCCTGGTAGTATACATCTTTAAAATTATACAAACAAAATCAGTTTAAGGTTTGTAATAACTGATAATCTGACGTGTTAGAAAGACATATTGTGACTTGTGTGCATCTTTTTTGGACTTTTGTAACCTCTACCTGTGGAGATCAGATACTGTGTAACTTCTACATATTTGTTCATGTTGTTGTTTCAGCAGTCATTTGTTTAGATTCTACGGAATGTATGACTACACCATATATATACCTCTGTGTTATCAGTGCCATCAGCATTTATTTTTTTACTTTGAGTAATGTAGACTTTAAACATCTACATACTAATATGCTATTTGATCATTGTAAATGCATCGCCCCCAAGATACCTAAGTCCACTTGATTCTTTCAATATCCATTTACTTCCTCGGACCTTTGGCCTCTGATCTACCAATTGAAAACGATTAAAATAACATAACAATAATCATTTAGTTATTTACTTTTTCAGTTTATAAAGTGTATGAGGAGACATACACTGTTACAAATGTTAGTAAAAATACTGTGATGTTGCTAACAGTTGGGGTCAAGACACTGTTACACACGACACACGAAAAGGTGCAATTTATTTTTGAGAAATGATTTTTTTTACAAAATTCACCTGCTCTGACATAAGTGCATTTGAGTAGTCAGATTTCCCGGTGTGATTGTAAAGTTGTTGACCAGCATGTCAATGAGATGATAATAACAGCAGGTGAGGAGTTTAAGAAACTTTGTAGGTCACGTTTTCTTATAATCACACAAAACGTTAACATGGTCGCCAATGGGAAAACTAACAGTGTGCTGAGCCCAATTGCCATGATTTGTTGTTCGATGGGTGGGAGAAGAAAGCTAGTTTTCATAAATCTGACATCCTTTAAACCACGATACCCTACCTTCATCGTCGGAGTCTGCTGTGAATCCTACGTTCTTCTTCTTCATGCCGTTGCGAGCCAGCTGCTGCTGACTTCGACTGCGCTCACGCGCAGCCACGTGACGCAGGTTGTGACGTGCCATGTGCGGAAACATAAGTCGCCCCTCAATGTCGGGCAACATGTGATGGCTTTGTTGGCAGAACTAGAAGAGAAACAACGACATAGATGCAATATATACGCAACTTCTAATGTCAGCTTACCACTGCAACAAGTTCCCATGCTTCTGACAATCCATCAGGTTTTTCTTTTAAAAACTTACGGGATCGGATGAAGCAGATTCTCCAAGCTATTCAAGCATTTAATGACGTAAAGCTATTGATATAATACTGACTGAATAATATGTTAAAAATTTAGATTTTATTGTCCATTGTTTGCGTTGTTGCCTTCTCAAGAAAAGATCCAAACCAAGATATGCTACTGGAAACGTTTTTGTTCGATGGTCAACAGGACATTACAAAAAAATCACTTATGCAACTGATCTAAAGTGATTACAGTCTAATACTAAAACAATATTGTAAATAAACATAAAAAATAAAATAAAGTTCTTATATAGCGCAGTATGTTATATAGCACTCAAAGCAATTTACACTTTATTCCCAGACAGTCCTGTTCAATCAAATTTTAACAAACTATGATACAGTATTAATTAACATAACCATTTTTCAGCACATTACAATACAACAGACACATTGCAGAGCGGTGGAAACAACTAGAAAACAATGCAACATGCTGATGTTACCCGCTTGCGAGGTTTAAACATGACGTCCTCGATCATGTGGTGGACGAGCCCTTCGTCCCTCATCCGCCGCGAGTCCTGGACACCCACTGACCGCAGGTCTATCATCCCATTCTCGCAGTCAGCTCTACAACAAAAGGTGAAAGTAAAAGATAAAAGTAAGTTCTTCAACAGCGCAGTATCCAGTCCTGCTCAAAACACTTTACACTTCACTCCCTGGCAGACCTGTTCAATCAAACACCATCTCGACTTCTGTGGGAAACATTCAGCCACACTGCAATTAATGCAACACAGAGTGCTGTATCTTCACAGCTAGTAGTACAGACGTGGGGCGAAGGAACTCGGTACTCGTGAACTCATGCTCAAGTACATATCCGAATCCGATGTGTTCGTTCTTGTTCTCCTACTCATGAGTATGATTGATTACTCTTGCTCAAAGTACTCAGATTAATAATAAAACATATTTACACAGCACCCAATCAACCAAGTTTATTCTCAGGTAATTAATATACATGAATTGAACTACATTGACTTTTATTAACACTAAAATAATAATTTTCTTCCTTGCAATCATGCAGATTGAATATGAAGTAGACTTCTATTAATACTAAAAATTATATTATTATTATATTATTCTACAAGGTAGTCCATGCCAAAATCATTAAAATAGTCATACCACGATTAATAAGTACAAACCTAAAAAGTATATCATATGTAAACAAAAGAAGAAAATAACAGCAGAAGAGAGGATCAGAACAGAAGTACAACGAAGTAGATGGAAATGGATCGGGCACGTGCTGAGGAAGAATGACAACAGCCAATGCTGACAGCACTGACGTGGATGCCAAAAGGAACAAGAACAAGAAAAGTGGGTCGCCCAAAAACAACATGGCAAAGCACTGTGGAAAAAGAACGAGACCAACTGGGGTGGACAACATGTAGCGAAGCAAAACGCATAGCCATTGACAGAGCAAGATGGCAGAGTCGCACAGCAACCTTAAGGACCAGAAGGCACGAAGAGGATATGTAAGGTAAAGCAAAAGTGCGTTTTTTCCAGACAATAATGTCTTCACTGTCCTGACACGGCGACCGATTCCACGTTTTCCACTTACAAGTTGGTGGACGAGGCATAGTGGGCATTGAAGAACTTTGCGAGGGACTGACTGGTGGAGGGCGTGACGTGCATCTGGGAGAGGACGTTGTAGGAGTTCGTCTTTATCATCCTCCGCATCTCAATCTCCGTCAGCCTCTGGTACACCTTCATCAGAGACTCCCCCCGACCCGAGTGACCCTTCTTCAGTAGCAGCGGCTTCACAAACTTATTGCTCAGGTAGTGGAACCTGCAGAAATAAATAAATAAATAGTCGAACCTCGCTATTAAGGTCCCATTTAAGGCTGGACAAAAGTGACCTGAATAGCGAGGGATGACCGTATTAGTGGGACTAACATCCTATACTTTACTGTATGTAGAAATAATTTGGGACTGTTCTAGGGTGACCTTAATTGTGAGGTGGCTGTATTACCGAGGTGACCGTGAAGCAATGTGCCACTGTATACATTTACTTAGCGCCAGATCTAGTTAAAACTATCCAAGGTGCTTTACTGTACAAAATAAGGTATAGTACTTAGTTAAATACGAGAGATAAAAGTTATATTTAAAATGATTATCATCAAGTCGTCTAGAAACACTCAAAACTAAAATAAAAACAGGTTTAATGCCAAGCCTAAGGCATCATAGCAGTGAAAATATTGATTAAAATAGAAAGTTTTAAAAGCTGCCTCACTGTGCAGTTCATGTAATGACACTGGTACCTAGGTAGTTCATTCCAAAGATCTGGTGCTGCTACCACAAAATAGTCAGGAACTGGTCACCAGATGGCAGCACTCTCCCACGACCACATTGAAGCTTTGTCTGATCGTTGTATTAATATACCATTTTCATCTGTAATGTATAGTGGATATCTTCAAGTGAATTGACACCATATTTTGTGCACCTACAGTGACTAACAAGAATTGTAGACTCCCTTGCAAACCCACTCATATCATGGAATTTACCCAATAATGGCTCCTTATCAACATTAGCATTATAATAGAATTATAATAAAATCAGATCAACTTTGAGGATCCTTTCCCTTGGCACATAACCCATTTACAGACACAAGTATTACATTATTATATTAGATACATTATTTTATAATTTAAACAAACACATGCATTCATTTTCAAACAACTATTAAATATCAATTACTTTTCTCGTAGTTCATTTGGTCCAACATGTCCAGTGACGTCTTCAATTCCCGCCATCAGATGGTCAATTGCCTAAAGAGAATATACACGCCTAAATGAAATGTGTTAATAATAACACATATACAAAACATGGTGAAAGAAAACTGTTATCTGCATTTCCACAACAAACGTGTTGGTTTCACCAGCATTATAATTTGTTTTCTTGTCCACAAATTGCTACAACAGACAGAGATATACCATAAGGTTTCTCCAAAAATTAAAGTTTGAACATGTAATATATTAAATTACCATTGTAAATGTGACATTTTGCCTGATAAAATCAATATAATGACATTATTTAATGCATGGTTTACTGGGCATTTTTATCCTGTTTAGTTTCCTTTCTTCCATCAAAACAACAGACACCACTTTCTTCTGGTTTTATTAAACCAGTTTCTTTCTGAAAAATTATAATCATGACACAATTACAAATTCATGTGTCAATCTTCTTACTTTTATAATTTTTACATACTTCATCTGTAGTTAAATATTTATTGTACGTCATCAATGAAATTAAACATGACACGATGTTATAATTCCCAGAGTATGTTACTAGTAGTATTAAACCAAGGCTGTCTGTTCCTGATTTTTAATGTACTGTTCTTAATACTAGAATCAATATATTAAAGGTATATTGCCCACAAACCTGCGTTTGATAATCCCGAAACAGTGTTCACAATTTGAAAGTTGTGCCCGTGAAATGTACAAATTGTAAACAAAACAATTTGTAAACAACAGTTATTGGCTCTGACTGACTGGACAGAGTACAATCAATTCACTGAGCTTCCTGCTAATAATTACCCCATCTGTTGATTCTTGCCAATGGAACAGACAATGTGTGCAATAATGTTCCAATGCGGGACAATGTTCCAGTGTGAAATTAAACTCTTACATGGAATAAGAAAACTTGACTTTAAGATTAATTGACAAAACAAGAAACAAAACTGTTTAAGATATTGTGATGAGAACATGATTCAACAAAACGAAAATGTTTGTCAATAAAATATGTTGACTTATTGAACAAGACACTAAAGAAGAGAACCAACCTAAATGTAGACGACATCATAGAGTTGTTGAAATTTGTCTTGGGGACTACTTACATTAGATATGGAGGAAAAATTTACCAACAGAAGTTTGGAGTAGCCATGGGCAGTCCGGTATCCCCCATTGTTGTGAACTTGTATATGGAGGACTTGGAGCAGAAAATCATAGCCACAGCACCAGACGATTGCCAACCAAGAAACTGGAAGAGATATGTGGACAATGTAATTTGCCTGGTACACACAGGAAAGTCAAAGAAATTACATCACATGAACACGGTAGACCCCATGGGTAGCATCGTTTTCACGAGAGAAGTATGGCCTTCTTGGATGCGACGTTCACCAGAAAGGAAGATGGCAGTGTGAAGTCCACTGTGTACAGGAAGAAGACGCACACTGACCAATACCTGAACTTTGCATCCCACCACCCCAAACATCAGAAGTTATGAGTTGTCAGAATCCTTATGAGCAGGTGTGAGATGAGTACATTGGGGAGACAGGAAGACTACTCAAAATATGACTGAAGGAACACAGAAAGGACGCAGAAGAATCCGGTATACCAAGGAAGCCATCTGGATCAGGAAGACCAAAACACCCATCAACAGAGACGAGGGTAATTACGAACTGCCTCACGTGTACGATGACGTCATTCAGCATCATCAGTAATGAAGAAGTCAGCATGAGATGTTAGACGAAAACCTCTAAAAGGTAAAAATACATTTTGGATATAAAAAATGAAATTTTGTGATCCAAATATGTTGACAGTTCTTCCCTCGTACCCGAGTGTGAATACGCTCGTTCATACTCTGCTTGTGACTGTCACCCTTCTTCACTCGTAACACGTCCACCAGGGGCTTAATGGTTGACCCCTAAACAAACATGACAAACACATGTTTATGTGTGAGCTATTCTTTTTGGTAAAGATCATTACATATATAAACGTGGATTTTACACCAAGAATAAATAGCATGTTTTAAGCATTTGTTTTAGCATTGGTGATCCCAAAATATATTTAAATAAAGAAATGTAAGATGTTTTAGAGCATATGCCAGGACTGTGAAGACAGCGATGCAGACAGTGCATCGACATCTTGCAGCATTGCAAGTGGACAATGAACTAATTCTTAGTTGTTTCTCAACGTGACAGGTCTTTAGAACAGACATCGTCCATTATGAAAGAATGAAGTATGTGTTGATTGTGCTGATGATAATGACGACAGTGAGTTATGATGGTAATGAAGATGACCATTATGATGATGATAACGATGATGGTGATGATAATGATGAAGATGGTTATGGTGATGATGATGAGAGTGTTGAAGGTAATAATAATGATGATGTTGTCATTGACAATGACATTGATAGTGATGATGATGATGAAAATGATGAAGGTGATTATAATGGTGATCATGGTGATTACAATAATAACAACCAAGCGAACATGATGAACATGCAGTACAAAAACGTAAGTCAATCACAATGATTGCGACTAAACCAACAACTGCATTCAACAACAGTGATACCGACAACCAGAACTGAAACGAACCATCACAGCAACAACTAATAACAACAACAACAACAACAACTAATAATAACAACAACAACTAATAATAACAATGACTTCAGTGTGCGACTCACGAGTAAGAAGACAGTGAAGTAGACGACTACAATGGTCGTAGTGAGGAAGAGTCGTTTGTTGGGGAAGGTATCTTCATGAAGGAGAGAAACGAGGGAGAAGGCAATGGCTCCCCGCAGTCCCCCGTACGCCATGATGAACTGGTCCACCTTGCTCATGGGGTCCACACGCACTCGGTTCGCTAGGAAGGACAGCACGATCACACCTGTCACGCCGAAAGGGAGAACATTTATTTACATCGACCACGAGACATAATTGGGATGATTAGCAATTACGCGACATCCAGTCTCGTATCCTAGCAACAGCCCTTGGCTGGCTGTACACAACAACTGCAAGAAGGCGTGTCAGTGTCTACTGCATTCAAACGAGGGCAACAGGCCACTATTTGTCCAGCTGCCCATCTTTGGTCGGTCACTTGAAGAACTTGTATTCTATTGTCAGGCTTTAGAGGTGGCACTATCCATCAAGATACCGCTTCATCGTTTGGGTCCCATGATAGACAATGCGGAACATTCAGTTGTGTGTAGCCAAAATGGCTGATCACCTTGATGACCGCACACCCAATAAGGGCACTGACGCACGACTAATGGACTCAACAGTATATGGCTGGGGGTGATTGCATAAGAGTGCAAAGTTCCAATACAGTGGAACCTCACTGTTAAGGTAACCCTTGTGTTTGGACAAGTGACAGAAATAGGGAGGTGATCATATTAGTGGGATTAACTTTGTATACTTTACTGCTATAGAAACAATTTTGGACTATCCTAGGGTGACCTTAATTGCGAAGTGGCTGTATTACCGAGGTGACCGTAAATCAAGGTTTGACTGTACATATTAATTATTACAACATCACAGCATATCGCAGGGAAAATATGTTACTGTGGCACCACCTAGCAAGTGAAACATATTAATGTAAATTACTGCCAATAAAAATGTCGTATAACAAAGAGTGCAAGTTCCGTACCATGTATTGGTAGGCAAAGGTGGAACCAATACTAAGCAAATAATTTGTTTGTGGACTGTGAATTAATTAATGAGACCATCCCTTAATATACATGGTAATTGAGAGCAGAAGTCGACTGATCCAAGGAAGTCTATTCTACGATCTGTAGGATCGTTGGCATGCAGGTCATTATGACAATTCTATACAGTAATTATACTTCATTAACTAGGCAACTAATATCGATTTGATAAATAACAAATGTATTAATAGTTAATTCTATGTGAAAATAAAGTGTCAGCCATTTATATTACTATCTAAAGAATAGTGTGAAATTTTGATTAGGCAGTATTGTTGGATTACAAATTAGTCAACTTTGAAATAAACTATGAAGACTATGCTCTGGCAATTTTGGCAATAATGCGATAGACCGTGACATTAATTCAAAACAAACGAAAAAACATGACCTCTAATACCAAAAGTAGCAATACACCATCTACTACTACTACTTGCACTTCTGTTTTCTGTCAATCAGAGATATTTCTGTCCAGTTGAGTTGGAAACATATCTCCACCAAACCAGCTTCTGTTTATTTGATGGTGTAATACTGTCTTCCCTCCAACACAAAGGGTTAATACTGACTTCCCTCCAACACAAAGGGTTAATACTGTCTTCCCTCCAACACAAAGGGTTAATACTGTCTTCCCTCCAGCACAAAGGGTTAATACTGACTTTCCTCCAGCACAAAAAAGTATTGCCTGTAATAATTAGCCAGATATGCAGTGCAGAAGTGTTATTTTTGGGTTGTTTGGTTGTGTCTTTCAACAATACAGAATTGACAAACTACAGATTTGTAGATGCGAACACAATCTGACAAGTTGTTAGTACTCCACCCACCAGTTTAGAGAGCATTCACACTTTTATAAATAAAATAAAATCGTTATTTAACAGGAGGTTTGTGTCAAATGTTTAGTTTTTGATTTCTTAACTCTGAGTATTGAAATTTCATGGGAATATAAAAAATGGAAAAATAGGAAGGGTGACACATTTTTCAGATTTGTAAAAGAATTATTGACTGTATATTTGTTATTTGTCTATATTGACTGTTCAAAATTTAAATTTAAAAATTTCATCGGCATATAGTTACAACTTGTAGGAAATTATCTTTTTTTTAAACAAACAGTGGATCATGATAAACTGTTTTTAAATGAATACAAAAGTCTAGATGAAGACATATCTTGCTGAATTTTTTGAGTGCTGTGAGGAATTGCAATGGTTCGTTAAAACATTGCGAGATTTAAAGGGTTAATACAGTGTAACATGCTTTTACGATAAAATCAGACTTTGCGACCGCGCCTGTTCAGTTACCCAGAGTCATCGTCTTGAGCCAGGGCTGGTAATGTAGTGTAGTATCAGACTAGCCCTGGTACATATTGTCAACACAAATGTGTGGAAGGTCACTGAGCCAACTGTACTTTGACCCACTTGCTGTCTTCACTGATCTTGATTGTGAGAACAATCAAAGAGCAATTCCAAGAACTATATTAAGTACGTGTAATTTGGTGTGCATAACTTCAGCATATTTATTCTAGTATCTAGAACATTATATTAACAAGCAAAAATGCCCATCCTCCAGATGTCGCTACACACACAGACGGAGAAGACGGTTTCCCGGAGTGTTCGTAAATAACATTTGTTGACATCAATCTGAAGAATTTTTTACGTTAACAATAGTTATGCAAAACATCTCAAATGATTGGCGAGTGGTACTCAGAACAATTGCCGAAACACAACATTGCAAGCAATTGATTTACTTCCGTCTAACACTTGGCACAAACATTACAACTGGCAAGAATCCTTAACAAGTGGGGAATTTTGAGAACAAAAATAACGGCATGACTTTTTTTCGAGGGGTCAGATTAATCCCTGAAAGTATAGGGCCCTGAGATGCAAACGGTGTAGGAGGAAATCGTTAACATACCCACGCATTCACGTGCTAGGTTGGCTATATTTAGATAATTGAGGAACAAGCAAGGTCATTTGAAAGGGAGACAGTCTGTTCCGCTACCCGTAATTAGCATGTGTTGTAATTTGTAACAGGAAGTCTGCTGTGTTGAACGTGGGTAAATAAAAAATCACTGACCATGAAAGGGTATTGGGGTGCTGAGTCACATGACCAGTATTGCCAATAAAGATGGTTTTGAAACTGGTTGTTTTGTTTTTCATTTGGACATGTTCTGTGGTCATATCTTCCAAACTGCGTACGTTGTTACGGGCTTACTAAACTCAATTTGGCGGGCAATATAACTTTAACATAGTTATTAATATAGTCTTAAGAACATTGTAGTAATATAAAAAAAATTGGAAACAGACGGCTTCCTTTCAATAAGTACAACTTGTGACCAACGTGTTAATAACTATGAATTGTCACCAACGTCTTTTGCTTGCAGTCACTGACCTAGGGCTCTGTAGACGAGGCAGAAGACCAGCACGAGAAGGACGAAGGCCGTATCCCAGTGGTGGGAGTTCACAACGGTCGAGATGCCGAGCAGCACAAAGATGATGGTCTCACAGATGGAGGCCAGCATCTTCATGAAGTACTTGATGGTGGTGCGAGACTTGGGCGATACGTTCGCCTCAACAAACTGTCGCATCACCATCCCGCAGAAGGTACACCTGGTGGACAGTGAATGAATCATTGGGTCAGTGCAGAATAAATATGACCCACCACAGCGAATTGGTTTTAAGTCACATGGATCTATTCTGGATGTGAGCCAAAAGTAGTTCTCTAGGTCATGTTCATAAATTTTATGATTTTGGCAGAAATGCTTACCTTATAACAGGGCTGCCTACCTGACAAAAACAATTTCCATAATGCCCCCCCCCCCCCGTCGCATCCCGCCCCGGTCCACAAGGTTGCCAATCAAACCTTTCTCTGAAGTAGTTACAGTGACAAGCCCAACCTGTTCACAGTGCCTTGTAATCCAGGAAGTTACTAATTTAATCATCAAAAGTAGATATACTTTGTTTCAACATAATTATTGGGTTGCTACACTGAAACGCCTGTGGCAGTTTAGGTCTTTGGTTAGAACTTCAAAGGGATGCTTGTTTAGCAACATCCAATACTTGTGTTAATTGCAGCTATCTAAGTGCATGCATGACCAGACATGCCCAAGTGATTATGTCTGTAGAGCATCACCGTGACAAAGACAGCGCCACTAATCATCCAACGAGCTTCTAAATTTACAACACACAGCAGGAAACATTATAATTATTACTAACAGTCAATGACAAAGTAAATTTTTTGCATTCAAATAAAAACCTTTGAATAAAAATATGATAGTTTTATATTGCAATTATAATACTCATTTGTTATTCTTCTAGGACATTTTATAATTATATTCATAACTTTCAGAAAACCATAACTATTTAATGTAATTTAATGGTTCTACCTAACATCATCTTAATTTCTTTCTTTCATTATATAATTGTACACCTGTAAATGTTATTAATGTTTAGACGCGCATTAAAGGGGCCCTGTATAGACTACGCTATTCCATGGCAGAAGTATTTTGTTGGCCGATGCTTGGCGTGTGTGGCTATTTATAGAACAGTTTGGTGCAGGCAAAATGTTTGCTGTCGTTAGTTCTCAGGGACACAAAACAAGCATGCGGTGAATGTAGTGATTGTGTTGTTGATAAGGATTTATTTATGACATATACTGTTGCAAACTAACAACACTAAATAAATAAATCCTTAGTAACAACACAATCACTAGATGCACCGCACGCTTGTCTCGTCTTCCCGAGAATTAACGACAGCAAACATATCACCTGCACCAGACTGTTCTATGAATAGCTGCAGACGCCAAGCGTCAGCCGACAAAATGCTTCTGCCGTGGAATAGCGCAATCTATACGATGCCCCTTTAATGACACTGATATTTTTGGCCGCTGTAATTGCTGTTGACTGAGAGATGCAGACATAATAATATGCCCACGTGACAAGACAGTCATCAGCAGGCCAGTGGCAGTCAAAGTTGTAACATTGTACACAGGCACAGCATTGGATGACGTCACCGTACTGACTTTGTAAAACTTGTAGTGAACTAAATATTTGTTGATAAATTGTAACAAGTGAATGATGACAGTTTCTTCAGCGCACCTCAAGCAGCATTATTTATAGATTTAGCAATTCTTTAATGCGTATCATTTTCTGTAGACGGATATTTGTATTCCCATAATACGGCAGCAGTTTCCACAATGCCGTAATCTGAGGTGAATTTCTGTAATGATTACGGAAAATCCGTAATGGTAGGCAGCCCTGTTATCAGCTATCTTTCAGTGCCCAGCTTATTTTCCTCAACAAACAATCCAAAACTCATAAAATACAGGCATTTCCAAACCCCAAACCCAGACAATGTGAATAAAAATAACCGCATTTCTCAAAACGTATCTTGTTTGAAGATTGTTTAAATTTTAGCAATATATAAAAACTACTGGTGATATTTAAACAAGTGAAGTATCATTTGTAACTCATGGTCAGTGGATTCAAAAAGGTACACAATTCCAACTCACAATGTTGTGTCTTAATACTCTCCTTGCTGTTGCAGGTCACATATAAGCAATGTAATGGTGCAGGTTGAAGTGTATATGGTTGTAAACCTACACAATGTAATGGTGCAGGTTGAAGTGTATATGGTTGTAAACCTACGCAATGTAATGGTGCAGGTTGAAGTGTATATGGTTGTAAACCTACGTAATGTAATGATGCAGGTTGAAGTGTATATGGTTGTAAACCTACGTAATGTAATGATGCAGGTTGAAGTGTATATGGTTGTAAACCTACGCAATGTAATGGTGCAGGTTGAAATGTATATGGTTGTAAACCTACGCAATGTAATGATGCAGGTTGAAGTGTATATGGTTGTAAACCTATGCAATGTAATGATCCAGGTTGAAATGTATATGGTTGTAAACCTACGCAATGTAATGATGCAGGTTGAAGTGTATATGGTTGTAAACCTACGCAATGTAATGGTGCAGGTTGAAGTGTATATGGTTGTAAACATACGCAATGTAGTGATGCAGGTTGAAGTGTATATGGTTGTAAACCTACGCAATATAATGGTGCAGGTTGAAGTGTATATGGTTGTAAACCTATGCAATGTAATGATGCAGGTTGAAGTGTATATGGTTGTAAACATACGCAATGTAATGGTGCAGGTTGAAGTGTATATGGTTGTAAACCTACACAATGTAATGATCCAGGTTGAAGTGTATATGGTTGTAAACCTACGCAATGTAATGGTGCAGGTTGAAGTGTATATGGTTGTAAACCTACGCAATGTATTGATGCAGGTTGGAGTGTATATGGTTGTAAACCTACGCAATGTAATGGTGCAGGTTGAAGTGTATATGGTTGTAAACATACGCAATGTAATGGTGCAGGTTGAAGTGTATATGGTTGTAAACCTACGCAATGTAATGATGCAGGTTGAAGTGTATATGGTTGTAAACCTACGCAATGTAATGGTGCAGGTTGAAGTGTATATGGTTGTAAACATACGCAATGTAGTGATGCAGGTTGAAGTGTATATGGTTGTAAACCTACGCAATGTAATGGTGCAGGTTGAAGTGTATATGGTTGTAAACCTACGCAATGTAATGATGCAGGTTGAAGTGTATATGGTTGTAAACCTACGCAATGTAATGGTGCAGGTTGAAGTGTATATGGTTGTAAACCTACGCAATGTAATGATGCAGGTTGAAGTGTATATGGTTGTAAACCTACGCAATGTAATGGTGCAGGTTGAAGTGTATATGGTTGTAAACATACGCAATGTAGTGATGCAGGTTGAAGTGTATATGGTTGTAAACCTACGCAATATAATGGTGCAGGTTGAAGTGTATATGGTTGTAAACCTATGCAATGTAATGATGCAGGTTGAAGTGTATATGGTTGTAAACATACGCAATGTAATGGTGCAGGTTGAAGTGTATATGGTTGTAAACCTACAATGTAATGATGCAGGTTGAAGTGTATATGGTTGTAAACATACGCAATGTAATGGTGCAGGTTGAAGTGTATATGGTTGTAAACCTACGCAATGTAATGATCCAGGTTGAAGTGTATATGGTTGTAAACCTATGCAATGTAATGAGGTTGAAGTGTATATGGTTGTAAACCTACGCAATGTATTGATGCAGGTTGGAGTGTATATGGTTGTAAACCTACGCAATGTAATGGTGCAGGTTGAAGTGTATATGGTTGTAAACATACGCAATGTAATGGTGCAGGTTGAAGTGTATATGGTTGTAAACCTACGCAATGTAATGATGCAGGTTGAAGTGTATATGGTTGTAAACCTACGCAATGTAATGGTGCAGGTTGAAGTGTATATGGTTGTAAACATACGCAATGTAGTGATGCAGGTTGAAGTGTATATGGTTGTAAACCTACGCAATATAATGGTGCAGGTTGAAGTGTATATGATTGTAAACCTATGCAATGTAATGATGCAGGTTGAAGTGTATATGGTTGTAAACATACGCAATGTAATGGTGCAGGTTGAAGTGTATATGGTTGTAAACCTACACAATGTAATGATCCAGGTTGAAGTGTATATGGTTGTAAACCTACGCAATGTAATGGTGCAGGTTGAAGTGTATATGGTTGTAAACCTACGCAATGTATTGATGCAGGTTGGAGTGTATATGGTTGTAAACCTACGCAATATAATGGTGCAGGTTGAAGTGTATATGGTTGTAAACCTACGCAATGTAATGGTGCAGGTTGAAGTGTATATGGTTGTAAACCTACGCAATGTAATGATCCAGGTTGAAGTGTATATGGTTGTAAACCTACGCAATATAATGGTGCAGGGTGAAGTGTATATGGTTGTAAACCTATGCAATGTAATGATGCAGGTTGAAGTGTATATGGTTGTAAACCTACGCAATGTAATGGTGCAGGTTGAAGTGTATATGGTTGTAAACATACGCAATGTATTGGTGCAGGTTGAAGTGTATATGGTTGTAAACCTACGCAATGTAATGATGCAGGTTGAAGTGTATATGGTTGTAAACCTACGCAATGTAATGGTGCAGGTTGAAGTGTATATGGTTGTAAACATACGCAATGTAGTGATGCAGGTTGAAGTGTATATGGTTGTAAACCTACGCAATATAATGGTGCAGGTTGAAGTGTATATGGTTGTAAACCTATGCAATGTAATGATGCAGGTTGAAGTGTATATGGTTGTAAACCTACGCAATGTAATGGTGCAGGTTGAAGTGTATATGGTTGTAAACCTACGCAATGTATTGATGCAGGTTGGAGTGTATATGGTTGTAAACCTACGCAATATAATGGTGCAGGTTGAAGTGTATATGGTTGTAAACCTACGCAATGTAATGGTGCAGGTTGAAGTGTATATGGTTGTAAACCTACGCAATGTAATGATCCAGGTTGAAGTGTATATGGTTGTAAACCTACGCAATGTAATGATGCAGGTTGAAGTGTATATGGTTGTAAACCTACGCAATATAATGGTGCAGGGTGAAGTGTATATGGTTGTAAACCTATGCAATGTAATGATGCAGGTTGAAGTGTATATGGTTGTAAACCTACGCAATGTAATGGTGCAGGTTGAAGTGTATATGGTTGTAAACATACGCAATGTAGTGATGCAGGTTGAAGTGTATATGGTTGTAAACCTACGCAATATAATGGTGCAGGTTGAAGTGTATATGGTTGTAAACCTATGCAATGTAATGATGCAGGTTGAAGTGTATATGGTTGTAAACATACGCAATGTAATGGTGCAGGTTGAAGTGTATATGGTTGTAAACCTACACAATGTAATGATCCAGGTTGAAGTGTATATGGTTGTAAACCTACGCAATGTAATGGTGCAGGTTGAAGTGTATATGGTTGTAAACCTACACAATGTAATGATGCAGGTTGGAGTGTATATGGTTGTAAACCTACGCAATATAATGGTGCAGGTTGAAGTGTATATGGTTGTAAACCTACGCAATGTAATGGTGCAGGTTGAAGTGTATATGGTTGTAAACCTACGTAATGTAATGATGCAGGCTGAAGTATATATGGTTGTAAACCTACGCAATGTAATGGTGCAGGTTGAAGTGTATATGGTTGTAAACCTACGCAATGTAATGATCCAGGTTGAAATGTATATGGTTGTAAACCTACACAATGTAATGATGCAGGTTGAAGTGTATATGGTTGTAAACCTACGCAATATAATGGTGCAGGGTGAAGTGTATATGGTTGTAAACCTACGCAATGTAATGATGCAGGTTGAAGTGTATATGGTTGTAAACCTACGCAATATAATGGTGCAGGTTGAAGTGTATATGGTTGTAAACCTATGCAATGTAATGATGCAGGTTGAAGTGTATATGGTTGTAAACATACGCAATGTAATGGTGCAGGTTGAAGTGTATATGGTTGTAAACCTACACAATGTAATGATCCAGGTTGAAGTGTATATGGTTGTAAACCTACGCAATGTAATGGTGCATGTTGAAGTGTATATGGTTGTAAACCTACGCAATGTAATGATGCAGGTTGGAGTGTATATGGTTGTAAACCTACGCAATATAATGGTGCAGGTTGAAGTGTATATGGTTGTAAACCTACGCAATGTAATGATGCAGGTTGAAGTGTATATGGTTGTAAACATACACAATGTAATGGTGCAGGTTGAAGTATATATGGTTGTAAACCTACGCAATGTAATGGTGCAGGTTGAAGTGTATATGGTTGTAAACCTACGCAATATAATGGTGCAGGTTGAAGTGTATATGGTTGTAAACCTACGCAATGTAATGGTGCAGGTTGAAGTGTATATGGTTGTAAACCTACGCAATGTAATGGTGCAGGTTGAAGTGTATATGGTTGTAAACCTACGCAATGTAATGGTGCAGGTTGAAGTGTATATGGTTGTAAACCTACACAATGCTAGTGGAAATTTGCGTTGTAGCATATCAATGTGAAGGAACAGATTTGTAATTTTATATTGGCAGTACTTCAGGCAAATTGCAGAGTAGCATATTGGAGAAAAGATGTAATTGCTACAGAAAAATATAATGTTACATGCCTGGTTTGTTACTAGAATGTCAAATTTCAACTGTCTGGATGGTTACTAAAGGTCAATAATGTCACATGTTTGGATTGTTACTAATAAGTAAAATATCACCTCTCAGGTTTGTTACTAGATGGTAAAATGTCATCTGTTATGAATGTTACAAGACCAAATTCACAACACCAGGTTTGTTGCAGCAAAGTTGAGTTGACCTTATCAAGTATGAAACACGAAAATGCAATAAATTAAGGATCATTACGGGAAGCTCAAACTGTGCCAGAGCAAAGTGCCGCTACTTACGCCAAGATACCGGACAAATGGAGTGACTCTGATGTCAGGTATGACAGGTAGCCCATGACGAAGACAAGCAGTGGCTCGATGACACGTACTTCCTCCGTGAATCGAGAGATGAACCCAGCCAGCAGGCCGTAGAGGACCCCAATTAGGGTGGCCCCAATCGCGACGACAAAGAAGGACGTGATACCAGCCACAATGTCTACAGCAATTACGTTCTCCAGCTTAATCTCGCTGTACGTCTCAAACATGTGGTAGAGCACCTGCAACAGCAGAGACACCTGGTGACACACACGGGAAATTGTTAATGAAGTGACAGTGATTCCCCGTGACGTAAACGATCCATATTTGCATATTGCGGTTATAATTTGTGATTCTCATATCTTAAAATGTTTTCTTTTCATTATATCTTATACTTTCTAATTCTCGTTATTTGTAATTTTCATAATACATATTAAAAATATGTTAATTTTGTGGTTCTCATATTTCAGACAAACTATACAATATAATGGTAAGAATAAATTACTAAATATCCTATACAAATTGTACCGATTCACAAAAAGTATCACTACATCTTATAACATCATTTTCTACTTGTTGATTATTTATGCATGATTTATACAACTCCAAAATAAACTATTTCCCTCCTCCTCTCACCATTTCCATCTATGCCTTCTCTCCCCTCACGCACCATCCCCTATCCCTCCCCTCCCTCTCTCCCTCCCACCCTCCCTCCTCCCCCTTTCCTTTCCAAGCACTTTCTCACTCTTCTGTTCCCACCATCCCCCTCACTTTTCCCCACTCCAACTCCGTCCTCCTCTCTCTCCACCTCTCCTTCCCTTTCAGAACCCTCTCTATATACCTCCCCGACCTTACCCTCCTCCCCTCCCTTCATCTCCCTCACTCCCCTCCCCCTCTCCTCCTCCCTCCCACCCTCCCCCCTCTCACCCCACTCCCCACTCACCACGCTGACTCCATCATTGAGCAGTGACTCCCCAAACAGCACAATATGCAGCATCTCATTCACATGGATCTCCTCAAAGACAGCGAGCACCGCCACGGGATCGACAGCAGACAGGAGCGATGCAAACACGAGACAATGCAACACCTTCAGATTGATGGGAAACAACGCGATCCCTGCAGCCGAGCATCCCCAAATCGACAGCCCGATGGTGATGGTGTTGTAGATCGTTCCGACGATCGCGAAGAGCAGAATCGAGCCGAGGTTGTCGAAGAACGTGCGGTAGGGCATGAAGTAGCCCGAGTCGAGGATGATCGGGGGGAGTAGGTAGAGGAAGAAGGTGTCGGACTGGAGGGCATATCCGTCGATGTGGGTGAACAAGAGGATGAGTCCAAGCAGGACTCCAAGGATGATGAGAAGGCAGCTCTCAGGGAAGATGGACGATAGCTTGTGGTTCAGGTGGAAGCCTGCAGCAGACAATGGCGAATGATGATAATAACAAATAAAACAGTTCTTTGATGTCGTGTTTAGCTTCAGTCATCCTCATGTGCCATGGGTGCTGATGATTATATCAATCTCTGACTCTCAGTACCCCATGACATATCACCATGTCGAACTGATGAAGTCTGCTTGAGTCTGTTATAAACCAATCGTCTCGTTGCCATTTAAGTTAAGGTGACTTGGGTTTGAGCATGGCTAAAAAAGTTATTAGTACAGCGTGTACTACCACAGAATGGTCTGACTGGTAATTACTGGCATTTCTTGAGATTGCCCTTTCATATGGGGCATGGACATTTACATGGTGTGTAAATACAATAAAAATTAACTATAAAATAATAATGTTTCTGTCCATGCACATGGTTGTTGACAACCATATGCTACTAGTGAAACTATAATTCATCAAAAATATGCATGACTGAGGACAGATAGGTTAAACAGAATTACACTATTCCCAAAAATCAATCCATTTCCATCTTCTTGTGGTGGGACTTTTGTGCAGTTAGTTTTTTTTTTGCAATTATTTGTTGGATATATCTTATGTCAGCCACTAAGAGTAATGTTAAACCTAATAAATTAAAATAGGGTCACTAGTCCCATATAATTAGCTTCATAAAACTTTAGGATCATTTATGATACAGTTATAATCTGTTGGGAGAAAATAGGGTATTTCCATTGTTTGCAGCCTGATGAAACTAGGGACACTTCTGTTGAACATTACCACCTGACACAGAGTACAAAACCTACCGTCTTAGACAAGACACACCAATCAACACAACAGCCATAAATGCTTTCACTGTCTAGTACATGCAAGGGTGCAGTGATGCTTGATAGGAATTACTTCTTAGTGAAAGGGTCAATATTATCCCCAATGAAGCTAAGCTAGACATCGGATAAGACCATACTGAAAAGGAAATTAAATATACTAGTGTTCATGAGTGACCTCGGCCAAGCAATACTGGACACTACTTAACAGCCATTCATAGTAAAGTTCCCGCCTACTGTAGCAGTGATCAATAGAGTTCAGAAATATAATCAGGTTCAGGTAGACATAGCAGGTGAGACACAATCAACCACAACCTTATCTTGGCAAGAGTTACCGCAGGACTCGATTATATCACAAGTACACACTTGCTCCACGGTTCTACTTCTATGCCTCGGTAATCCACGGCAGGACGTAGCACACTGCGAGACATTTCCACCTGCCAGTCTTTGGCTGTTCTTGTCAAAAACTCCGGTAATGCATTGGTAATATTTTCATGTCACTGTCTCTTGTTTCTTGTTCTTTACCTGTTCTTGTTTGTCGTTTAGTTATTCTCTTGGTGTGTACATTCTTTCTCAATAGAATATTATACAACATTCTATAGAAGTTGGAGTGACCATATGTAGAATTCAACAGAATATTCTATAGAATTGTATAGAATTTTACAACGTTATCAATATTTGAGAGAATTCTATAGAAACTCTGTATATACATGTTTTCTAATTTAGTACTTATTTTTAATAGAATTTTATACAATTTTTTGCTAATGGATGTTAAACCAAGGCTATCTGAGAGTGTCTGTATCTGGTAACTATGTTGAAGGTATGCTGCCTAAAAACTTGCAATTAGTGAGCCAAATGTTCATGGTACATATTAAAATATACTGTAGATTCCAGGGCTGCATTTGATGCACATGTAAATATTAATGTTAGCGTTCAAATACAGGGCTGCATTTGAATGGGCATTTAAATGTTTAATATTCAAGTACATCTGTCACGAAGCCTGATGGTAAGAATAGAAGAAGTGAAGTCTGGCAAGTTGACAGAAGTGACCTGGTAACTGTCCCAGTGGTGATTTAACTACACCTACATCTACTCAAGCACAGGCTGTTACGTTTGTTGAACGGAGAATGTAAGTATCATACTTGTGCTGTGAACGACATTTACATGATATATAATACAACTTAATTGTAAAATAATAATGTTTCTGTCTATGCACATTGTTGACAACCATATGCTACTAGTGAAACAACAATTCATCAAAAATATGCACGACTGAAGACATATCTTAAAAAAATTACACTATTTTCAAAAATCAATCCATTTCCATCTTCTTGTGGTGGGACTTCATGTTAATTTGTGCAGTTAGTTTCAGCAATTATTTTTTGGATATATCTTATGTCAGCCACTAAGAGTAATGTAGAACCCAATAAATTAAAATATCGTTACTAGTCCCCTATAATTAGCTTCATAAAACATTAGGGTCATTTATGATACAGCCATCATCTGTTGGGAGCAAATAGGGTGTCTGAAAATAGGGCTTCCATTGTTTGCAGCCTGATGAAACTAAGGACACTTCTGTTGATCATGAGTGACTTCAGCCAATCAATACTGGACACTACTTAACAGCCATTCATAGTTAAGTTCCCGCCTACTGCAGCAGTGATCAATAGAGTTCAGAAATATAATCAGGTTCAGGTAGACATAGCAGGTGAGACACGATCAACCACAGCCTTATCTTGGCAAGAGTTACCGCAGGACTCGATTACATATCAAAAGTACACACTTGCTCCACAGTTCTACTTCTATGCCTCCATAATCCACGGCAGGACGTAGCACGCTGCGAGACATTTCCACCTGCCAGTCTTTGGCTGTTCTTGACCAAAACTGTAGTAATGCATTGGTAATATTTTCATGTCATTGTCTCTTGTTCTTTACCTGTTCTTGTTTGTCGTTTAGTTATTCTCTTGGTGTTTACATTCTTTCATTCTTTCTCAATAGAATATTGTACAACATTCTATAGAAGTTGGAGTGACCATAGGTAGAATTCAACAGAATATTCTATAGAATTGTATAGAATTTTATAATGGTTTCAATATTTGATATAATTCTACAGAAACTTTATATATATATTTTCTAATTTGTTACTTATTTTTAATAGAATTCTACGTTTGTTGAATGGAGAATGTAAGTATCCTAGCTTTGCTATAGACAACATTTACATGACGCACAACAAATGTATCGGCTGTCTTTAAAAAAGGAAATAAGCACCTACCAGAAAACTACCGCCCGTCTTCCTGAAATCGGACCCATGCAAAATTCTTGAACACATAATCTACCGCCACATCATGACCTACCTAGTAGAGCACGACATCCTAACACACCTCAACCATGGCTTCAGAGCAGGTTTCAACACCTAACCACCATGCATGACCTATTCTCTTCTTTCGACTCTGGAACTCAAGTAGACATAGCAATATTAGACTTTAGCAAGGCTTCTGACACAGACCCCCACACAAAACTCCTCCATAAATTATCGCACTATGGCATAACCGGAACCGTGCTCAAGTGGCTAGAAAACTTCCTCACTGACAGATCCATGAAAGTTGTGGTAGATGGCGAAACTTCGAGAGAAGTACCCGTCAAATCCGGTGTCCACTGTACTTGCCCCCCTACTATTCCTCTGTCATATAAACGACCTACCAGCATCAGTAAAATCTAAAGTCCGTCTATTTGCAGATGACTGCCTACTATACAGAGAAATCAAAACATTCAACAATCACATTGCACTACAACACGACCTAAAACAACTCAAAAAATGGACAAAGGACTGGGGTATGAACTTCAATACAAACAAATGCCATTCATAGTAAAGTTCCCACCTACTGTAGCAGTGATCAATAGAGTTCAGAAATATAATCAGGTTCAGGTAGACATAGCAGGTGAGACACAATCAACCACAACCTTATCTTGGCAAGAGTTACCGCAGGACTCGATTACATATCACAAGTACACACTTGCTCCACGGTTCTACTTCTATGCCTCGGTAATCCACGGCAGGACGTAGCACACTGCGAGACATTTCCACCTGCCAGTCTTTGGCTGTTCTTGTCAAAAACTCCGGTAATGCATTGGTAATATTTTCATGTCACTGTCTCTTGTTTCTTGTTCTTTACCTGTTCTTGTTTGTCGTTTAGTTATTCTCTTGGTGTGTACATTCTTTCTCAATAGAATATTATACAACATTCTATAGAAGTTGGAGTGACCATATGTAGAATTCAACAGAATATTCTATAGAATTATATAGAATTTTATAACTGTATCAATATTTGATAGAATTCTATAGAAACTCTCTCTCTATATATATATTTTTTAATTTGTTACTTATTTTTAATAGAATTATAAAAATGTTTCGCTAATGGATGTTAAATAGTTTTGTAGGTTAAACCAAGGCTATCTGAGAGTGTCTGTACCTGGTAACTATGTCGAAGGTATACTGCCTGACAAACTGCATTTAATGAGCCCAAGACAGTGTTACGAATTTGAATTTATTGCAGATGCACGTGCCCCCATCTGCAAATACCTTTGAAGTTGGATGGTTCCCACACTCCTTAAATTGGGATGCTTTTGAATGGATTCAGTGAATTTCCTGCTAATAATTACCACCCCTGGTTGATTGCTGGCAATGGAACAGCCAACCTAACTATAACTGGGATTTCATTTTAGCATCTTGTTCTACATTTTACTTTCTATGGTCCTTTGCATTGGTCTTAATTCAGTACTTGAGGGAGTCATTGCTTTCTGCTTGCAAAATTAGATTACATTGTACATGCAACAGCGGTTTCACTTTACAAGTATTTATAAAATACTTATAGTTCATACAAGTTATTGGATTATTGGTGTTGCATGTTGAAAAACGTACTACAATACCATTTTGACAAATGCCCAATTTCCTAACAATATTAATTAATAGTAGCTATGTACATCATGTTCAAAATTAAAGTATTTTACACACAAACATAGTTTACATAATGTGATTAAACAATTAAATAACAGCTGTATCATTTGTTTTGCAAAGTATTTTACACACAAACATAGTTTACATAATGTGATTAAACAATTAAGTAACAACTGTATCATTTGTTCTGCAAGGCGTACAGTTTTGTTAAACGTATTCAATGTACACCTCATAGCAATTTCTGTCTATTTAATAGTGATATTGATATCGCATCTAGATGTGTGCATGTCTTTAGTATTACTAAAGCTCCCAACAATGCCAGTTGTCTAGTTAGACCAATGGCAAATATGATATAATCTGCAGCCATCAACAGGCTTATGTTGTTTGTTAGGACCAAACACTTATTAGCATGCCCGCATACGACAGCTTCAGGCTTCCAGAATTAACTGGATTGAACCACTGTGTTTTGTGATTTCTGTAGGCCTATCACGTCTGCTAGCAAAAACGTGGCACTGACAGTGTCTTTAAATGTTTTTATTTGTTCAAATGCAAATGTAAATGCCATTTTTCGAGATGGCTTTTAAATGCTAATGCTTTAAGGTCATATTTAAATGTTATGTTTTAAAAGAAAATGTTTTGCTTTGCAGGTTGTATTTTTAAAGCTTTTAAAGTCTTTTTTGATATTATATTTGTAAATGTACATTTTATAAATTATGAATTTTAATTGCCTAGGTTGCATTCAAATGCAAATGTTCAGGATATGCTATGTAGTATACATATGCAAATATTCAGGGTACATATTATGCATTCAAATGCATAAGTTCAGAGTATATATAAAGCAGCATTCATATGCACATATTCAGGGTATGCATTCAATTGCAAATGTTTAGTGTATGCATTCAAATGAACAAGTTTGGGTATACATGCATTCAAATGCAAATTTTCAGGGTAAGCATTCAATGCAATGTTCATGGTACATATTAAAAACACACTAAAGATTCCAGGACTGCATTTGATACACATGTAAATATTAATGTTAGCGTTCAAATACAGGGCTGTATTTGAATGGGCATTTAATTGGTTAACATTCGAGTGCATCTGTCACGAAGCCTGATGGTAAGAATAGAAGAAGTGAAATCTGGCTAGTTGACAGAAGTGACCTGGTAACTGTCCCAGTTGTGATTTACATGACGTCCACATCTACTCAAGCACAGGCTGTTGTGACTGTGCTGAACAGAGAATGTAAGTATCACAGCTACCATGTGCCACTACTTTATTGTGGCTAGTTCTAGGTCAATGTGACCTGTAGACAATAACAGAACTTTCAAAGCAACAAAAACTTATATTTCAGGTTCTCAAAAAGGCAGGGTGCCATTTCAGAAAATGCCAATGCTTTAAGGTCATATGGGTGAGCAATAGCTAAAAAGGCAAATAGCTCAAAGGGCACGTGTGACGCGTGACTAAACAGTTAACATGAACCATATTTAACAATGTTTTGCCCAGGTTTTCAAAAGGGCAGTGTTCCATTTTAGTAAAGGGCCACGTAGAGCGCGATACGCAATGGTTACAAGGCACTTGCGATATTAAATAGTTAACAAGACATAGTAGCAGTGTACAGCTTGTAGTTTAATATCATACTACTTACATATAGTATATTATGTACACAGTGTATATGTATATTTATGCATTATAATATTGGCTTGGGCAAGCATTTGTAGAAAACACAATATTTAACTTTACGTAACTTTTTAATTTGTGTCAATCTGCATAATATTCAATATGCATAGATATAGATTCATTGCATATTGAGGGGGAGCAGGTTCTTTTAACGTGGACAACCCGCAATTATTCACTATTATTGTTGAGCTATGTTATACTAAACGTCATTACTTATTATTATATATCGATACATTAACAAATAAAGAGTGTATGAATAAAATATTATTTTCTAATCACACGTGCTGGCTTTGAAAATCTGTCGCGTACAGGCTGGTCTACTTGTGAAGTTTGGCGCCTCCTCAGATCAAAACGTATTTTGTAAATTTTGTATCATGTGATTAAAAATTTAACAACTAATCTAACGATAGAAGTCTCCCAGTGATCAGATTTTAACTTTTGAAGGTACGAACAAAATGGCGACCGGGATAGGAATCGAGATAGGGGCGCTTGTACAATCGAAATGACCGCGTGGTGCAATTGGGATACATAACATAGTGGGCATCGGAGTGCTTGCAGACGATCGAGTGTCTGCAAGCGCCCCGATCTCGTGACCCATCCATTCCCGCTGCGGGATGCGCTCAGTTGGGAACAATCTGATCGCACCACACGCACGGTTAGATTGCGTTTCAAGATCGGGGCGCTCGCAAATTAATAATAATACACACGATCGTGTAACCGTCTGTGGCCACGAGAACGGTTACGTGCAAAATATAGCAGGGCGTCATATAAAAAAGGGAGGGTGTTCTTTTTGCTTTTTTTTGGGTACCAGGGCGTCACTGAAAAAGAGCAGTATTTAGTAAACAAAACATCATGAACTACACGCAACAGTGATACATGTCAGAGTGACTTTCTGGAGACATGTCGCAAAGATAAATGGATATTAAAATAGCCATATGGAGAGCCAGACACCTGCCAATGCCAGAGTAACAGCGTATGCGCTGAACACTGTATCTAGAGTGTATCTAAACGACTCGTTTAAACCAAATTACAAACTTTGTATTTCCCTTCTTTATTTACAAAGTATGTTTTAAAGTTTAATAATGTTAACTTTATTCAAAATTTCAGAGTAGCATTCCTGAAATAAAGTCAGTTAGGTTTCATTAATTTTTATGGCACTGAGGCATCAGTATATGCGTCAGTTACATAAAGCTGTCTGCAGGTGTGCCATGGTTGGACAGGTGTGCCATGGTTGGACAGGTGTGCCGTGGTTGGACAGGTGAGCCGTGGTTGGACAGGTGTGCTGTGGTTGGACAGGTGTACCATGGTTGGACAGGTGTGCCGTGGCTGGACAGGTGTGAAGGGTCAGGGCAGTTCACCTACCAATCACAACGTTGGTACTAAACTTGACCCCACTGGTGACATACTTGTGACATGCCGATGACATACTGACGATTGATTGATGACATACTGGTGACACACTGACATCAGACAGACGAATGACTGGTGACTGACTGAAGACTGACTAACAATTGACTGATTGATGACTGAGTTGACTGAAAGATGACTGATAAGCAATTGGCTGGCTACTGAATAATGACTAACTGATGAGCAATGGATGACTGACAGATGACTGACTGAAAACTTACTGACTGACGAGTGACTAATGATACTTATATGACTGACTGATAACTAACAGTGACTGATTGAATGAATCAGCAACAAATTATCCCTGAGCTCTTCTTAAAGACTAAATCATGATACCTAACTAAACAGTAGTTTGCAGTTAAAACCTGAAGGCCAAGTCACTGTGACATGTGAATGTTTGGAGGTAGAAGACAGTGTCTGTGACCGAGTCTATTAGTACAGCCATCAGAAAGTGTTCCATCACTATCAGTAGAGAGTTACTGTTTCCGTAACCATGAGTAGGGTCAGGGTCATGTTGCTTTTTTTGTGCCTAACCCATTGTACTGACTTAGTGCAAAGGTGACCTTAAGAGAACTATTGGCTGACACAAGGTACAAGGGTAGGGTAGGGTAGGGTAGGGTAAATGGTGTGTATAATTACAAGGGTAGGGTAGGGTAGGGTAGGGTAAATGGTGTGTATAATTACAAACTATTGATTGTCCTATGGCTACTATCTTAATGCCATAAACCCATTGTCAGAATTTCATTTTCTACACACAGTAGATACTTGTCAGACAACAATTTGACTACAACAACAAAATAAAGTTTATCTTGATAAAATTTAAAATCGTGTATCACCAGTTGTATCATATGGCTGCCAGTCTAGTTTCTTAAGGCCAATTTTTGGCCAAATCGTTACTTGCCAGATAAAATTTGACCATGTGTGTAAAATATCAGATTGTGTGTCCTTGACCTTGAATTTCAAGGTCAAATGTTACTGAACATGAAATCTTTTTCAATACCACCACTGCTTTTGTATATGTGTACAAATGTGTGTGTATAATTATGTATGTATGCATGTGTTTGTGGGCATGTATGTACAGTATATCTACGACCTTGAATGTCAAGGTCATATTTTTTTCAAAAACATCCGTTTTTGTTTATATGATAACTATAATGAACCTCGTATTTTTCAGTACCATCGCTGTTTTTGTATGCATGCATGCCAGATCCAAATATGATGTTGTGTTCATGACCGTGAATGTCACAGTTACATGTCAGTAACCTATTTTGTGCACAACAAAGAAACTTTGGCTACTCTGCAAAAGTTCCATTCCGATGTGTCTGCACTCGTTGGTGTCATTCGACAACACAGAAATCCCTTCGAGCTTGAGTGCAGCAGTCTGGTTGTGTTCCATAGCCAAGCCAAGATTTCGTGGTGGAGACCATATCAAAGCTGGAGACTGTGGGCCAGGCATAATACGAGGCATTCTGGTTGAATGTCTTACCCGAAAGGAGCACACCATTCAGCACCTCGATCAAGAGACACGGCTTTCCCACGCTATGAAAACCGAAGCAGGAGAAGAAGAAAGGCACGCAGCTGTCGAACATCAAGTCAGACGCATCACTGTTTGGCAAGTTGTACATTGCAAACCAAATCCGCGATGGCGGCCCCACTGTGTTTTTTGCACACGAGAACCAACCTTTCCCGCCCTCTCTATCACAATTTGGGCAAGTGAGATTTGGTACAAAGTCAGACCTGCTGTCTTTTCTTGATGTTCCCGACGAAACTCACATGTTGACCCCCAAAGGCTGCACAACGTTCCAAGAATACGCCGAGCAAGAGTTTATTGCATTCATCAAGAGGGAACTTGAATCGACATCGAGGTTGGACATTGTGTGCCATCTGTGGGACAAATATGCCGATACCAGCTTGAAACTAACAGCCAAGGAGAAGCGCGGACACGGTGGAAGAGTGTGAGTTACAAGACAAGCCAAGGTTCCAAAGAAATGGCCAGAGTTCCTGCGGGCCTCAAAAAACAAGGAGGATCTTTTCAAGTTTCTTGAAGAAGCAGTCCGTATGGAGCAATGGCCAGATGACAAGGTGGTGTGCCTGACAACTGGTGACAGTGTAGCTGCTCATGGGACAGCCATGGATGAATTGTGTTCCCACGAGGAGGCAGACACGCGTATAGTGTACCACTCATTGCACGCCCTTCAGCAAGGGGCGAAGACAGTCGTGGTGTTTGACAATGACCGTCGGTAACTTCCAACTTGTGGGTGGCAGCCGGAAGATGGCGAAACTTCAGAAACATACACGTCAACACCGTTTCTGACAGCCTTGGAGAGCGGAAGGCTAAGCGACTCCCGAGAGAGCCATGCCATGATGGGCTGTGATGTAGATTCAGCATTCCATGGCGTGGGGAAAAGGTCGGCTTGGAAGGCTTGGTCTGAAATTCCTGGTGTTACAGAGGCATTTGCAACCATAGCAAGATCACTGTTTGCCAAGTTAGACGTAGCTAGTCCAGAATTTAATTTGATGGAGAAGTTCATCATCACAATGTATGACAAGTCAAGTGCAGCAACGTCTGTTAACGAGATGAGAACTTTTTACGAAGAAAAACTGCAACTTCAAGTGTCTGCCACCAACAGAAAAACTGCACCTTCAATTGTCTGCCACCAACAGAAAAACTGCGCCTTCAATTGTCTGCCACCAACAGAGGTTGCATTGTCTGCCACTAACAGAGGATGCATTGTCTGCCACCGACAGAGGATGCATTGTCTGCCACCGACAGAGGATGCAGTGTCTGCCACCGACAGAGGATGCATTGTCTGCCACCGACAGAGGATGCATTGTCTGCCGCCGACAGAGGATGCATTGTCTGCCGCCGACAGAGGATGCATTGTCTGCCGCCGACAGAGAATGCATTGTCTGTCACCGACAGAGGATGCATTGTCTGCCACCGACAGAGGATGCATTGTCTGCCACCGACAGAGGATGCAGTGTCTGCCACTGACAGAGGATGCAGTGTCTGCCACCGACAGAGGATGTATTGTCTGCCACCGACAGAGGATGCAGTGTCTGCCACCGACAGAGGATGCATTGTCTGCCACCGACAGAGGATGCATTGTCTGCCACCGACAGAGCATGCATTGTCTGCCACCGACAGAGGATGCAGTGTCTGCCACCGACAGAGGATGCAGTGTCTGCCACCGACAGAGGATGCAGTGTCTGCCACCAACAGCGGATGCATTGTCTGCCACCGACAGCGGATGCATTGTCTGCCACCGACAGAGGATGCAGTGTCTGCCACCGACAGAGGATGCAGTGTCTGCCACCGACAGCGGATGCATTGTCTGCCACCGACAGCGGATGCATTGTCTGCCACCGACAGAGGATGCATTGTCTGCCACC
>CM034537.1:22355969-22382677 GCA_020002185.1 Paraescarpia echinospica | reverse complement strand
AACACTAATTGATAGTTTAGACTTTACTCATCTGTACACAATACCAACACTAATTGATAGTTTAGACTTTACTCATCTGTACATAAAGCCAACACTAACTGATAGTTTAGACTTTACTCATCTGTACACCATACCAACACTAACTGATAGTTTAGACTTTACTCATCTGTACATAATACCAACACTAATTGATAGTTTAGACTTTACTCATCTGTACATAATGCCAACACTAACTGATAGTTTAGACTTTTCTCATCTGTACATAATACCAACACTAACTGATAGTTTAGACTTTACTCATCTGTACATAATACCAACACTAATTGATAGTTTAGACTTTACTCATCTGTACATAATGCCAACACTAATTGATAGTTTAGACTTTACTCATCTGTACATAATACCAACACTAATTGATAGTTTAGACTTTACTCATCTGTACATAATGCCAACACTAATTGATAGTTCAGACTTTACTCATCTGTACATAATGCCAACACTAATTGATAGTTTAGACTTTACTCATCTGTACATAATACCAACACTAATTGATAGTTTAGACTTTACTCATCTGTACATAATACCAACACTGTTGATAGTTTTAGACTTTACTCATCTGTACATAATGCCAACACTGGTGATAGTTTAGACTTTTTACTCATCTGTACATAGCAATGCCAACACTAATTGATAGTTTAGACTTTACTCAGTATTAATGCGTAATACCAGCACTAATTGATAGTTTGAGATTTATCATCTGGCGTATGTAATGCCAACGCACTAATTGATAGTTTTAGACTTTACTCATCTGTACATAATACCAACACTAATTGATAGTTTAGACTTTACTCATCTGTACATAATACCAACACTAATTGATAGTTTAGACTTTACTCATCTGTACATAATACCAACACTAATTGATAGTTTAGACTTTACTCATTTGTACATAATGCCAACACTTATTGATAGTTTAGACTTTACTCATCTGTACATAATACCAACATTAATTGATAGTTTAGACTTTACTCATCTGTACATAATGCCAACACTAATTGATAGTTTAGACTTTACTCATCTGTACATAATACCAACACTAATTGATAGTTTAGACTTTACTCATCTGTACATAATACCAACACTAATTGATAGTTTAGACTTTACTCATCTGTACATAATACCAACACTAATTGATAGTTTAGACTTTACTCATCTGTACATAATACCAACACTAATTGATAGTTTAGACTTTACTCATCTGTACATAATACCAACACTAATTGATAGTTTAGACTTTACTCATCTGTACATAATACCAACACTAATTGATAGTTTAGACTTTACTCATCTGTACATAATACCAACACTAATTGATGGTTTAGACTTTACTCATCTGTACATAATACCAACACTAATTGATAGTTTAGACTTTACTCATCTGTACATAATACCAACACTAATTGATAGTTTAGACTTTACTCATCTGTACATAATACCAGCACTAATTGATAGTTTAGACTTTACTCATCTGTACATAATACCAACACTAATTGATAGTTTAGACTACTCATCTGTACATAATACCAACACTAATTGATAGTTTAGACTTTACTCATCTGTACATAATACCAGCACTAATTGATAGTTTAGACTTTACTCATATGTACATAATACCAACACTAATTGATAGTTTAGACTACTCATCTGTACATAATACCAACACTAATTGATAGTTTAGACTTTACTCATCTGTACATAATACCAACACTAATTGATAGTTTAGACTTTACTCATCTGTACATAATACCAACACTAATTGATAGTTTAGACTTTACTCATCTGTACATAATACCAACACTAATTGATAGTTTAGACTTTACTCATCTGTACACAATACCAACACTAATTGATAGTTTAGACTTTACTCATCTGTACATAATGCCAACACTAACTGATAGTTTAGACTTTACTCATCTGTACATAATACCAACACTAATTGATAGTTTAGACTTTACTCATCTGTACATAATACCAACACTAATTGATAGTTTAGACTTTACTCATCTGTACACAATACCAACACTAATTGATAGTTTAGACTTTACTCATCTGTACATAATACCAACACTAATTGATAGTTTAGACTTTACTCATCTGTACATAATGCCAACACTAACTGATAGTTTAGACTTTACTCATCTGTACATAATACCAACACTAACCGATAGTTTAGACTTTACTCATCTGTACATAATACCAACACTAACTGATAGTTTAGACTTTACTCATCTGTACATAATACCAACAATAATTGATAGTTTAGACTTTACTCATCTGTACATAATACCAACAATAATTGATAGTTTAGACTTTACTCATCTGTACATAATACCAACACTAACTGATAGTTTAGACTTTACTCATCTGTACATAATACCAACAATAATTGATAGTTTGGAGCTTTACTCATCTGTACATAATACCAACACTTAATTGATAGTTTAGATTTTACTCATCTGTACATAATACCAACACTAACTGATAGTTTAGACTTTACTCATCTGTACATAATACCAACTTACTAACTGATAGTTTAGACTTTACTCATCTGTACATAATACCAACACTAATTGATAGTTTAGACTTTACTCATCTGTACATAATACCAACACTAATTGATAGTTTAGACTTTACTCATCTGTACATAATACCAACACTAACTGATAGTTTAGATTTTACTCATCTGTACATAATACCAACACTAACTGATAGTTTAGACTTTACTCATCTGTACATAATACCAACACTAACTGATAGTTTAGACTTTACTCATCTGTATATAATACCAACACTAATTGATGGTTTAGACTTTACTCATCTGTACATAATACCAACACTAACTGATGGTTTAGACTTTACTCATCTGTACATAATACCAACACTAATTGATGGTTTACACTTTACTCATCTGTACATAATACCAACACTAATTGATAGTTTAGACTTTACTCATCTGTACATAATACCAACACTAACTGATAGTTTAGACTTTACTCATCTGTACATAATACCAACACTAACTGATAGTTTAGACTTTACTCATCTGTACATAATACCAACACTAACTGATAGTTTAGACTTTACTCATCTGTACATAATACCAACACTAACTGATAGTTTAGACTTTACTCATCTGTACATAATACCAACACTACCTGATAGTTTAGACTTTACTCATCTGTACATAATACCAACACTAACTGATAGTTTAGACTTTACTCATCTGTACATAATACCAACACTAACTGATAGTTTAGACTTTACTCATCTGCATAATATAACCACTAACTGATAGTTTAGACTTTACTCATCTGTACATAATACCAACACTAATTGATAGTTTAGACTTTACTCATCTGTACATAATACCAACACTAACTGATAGTTTAGATTTTACTCATCTGTACATAATACCAACACTAATTGATAGTTTAGACTTTACTCATCTGTACATAATACCAACACTAACTGATAGTTTAGATTTTACTCATCTGTACATAATACCAACACTAACTGATAGTTTAGACTTTACTCATCTGTACATAATACCAACACTAACTGATAGTTTAGACTTTACTCATCTGTACATAATACCAACACTAACTGATAGTTTAGACTTTACTCATCTGTACATAATACCAACACTAACTGATAGTTTAGACTTTACTCATCTGTACATAATACCAACACTAACTGATAGTTTGGGCTTTACTCATCTGTACATAATACCAACACTAACTGATAGTTTAAGACTTTACTCATCTGTACATAATACCAAGCACTAACTGATAGTTTGAACTTTACTCATCTGTACAATACCAGCACTAACTGATAGTTTGAACTTTTACTCATCTGTACATAATACCAACACTAACTGATAGTTTAGACTTTATGTCTGTACATATTACCAACACTAACTGATAGTTTAAGACTTTTACTCATCTGTACATAATACCAACACTAATTGATAGTTTAGACTTTACTCATCTGTACATAATGCCAACACTAATTGATAGTTTAGACTTTACTCATCTGTACACAATACCAACACTAATTGATAGTTTAGACTTTACTCATCTGTACATAATACCAACACTAACTGATAGTTTAGACTTTACTCATCTGTACATAATACCAACACTAACTGATAGTTTAGACTTTACTCATCTGTACATAATACCAACACTAACTGATAGTTTAGACTTTACTCATCTGTACATAATACCAACAATAATTGATAGTTTAGACTTTACTCATCTGTAAATAATACCAACACTAACTGATAGTTTAGACTTTACTCATCTGTACATAATACCAACACTAACTGATAGTTTAGACTTTACTCATCTGTACATAATACCAACACTAACTGATACAGTTTAGATCTTTACCCATTCAAAATAATACCAACACTAACTGATAGCTTCTAGGACTTTTACCTAATCTTTGCACACCAAATAATTAATTGATAGTTTAGACTTTACTCATCTGTACATAATACCAACACTAATTGATAGTTTAGACTTCACTCATCTGTACATAATACCAACACTAATTGATAGTTTAGACTTCACTCATCTGTACATAATACCAACACTAATTGATAGTTTAGACTTTACTCATCTGTACATAATACCAGCACTAATTGATAGTTTAGACTTTACTCATCTGTACATAATACCAACACTAATTGATAGTTTAGACTACTCATCTGTACATAATACCAACACTAATTGATAGTTTAGACTTTACTCATCTGTACATAATACCAGCACTAATTGATAGTTTAGACTTTACTCATATGTACATAATACCAACACTAATTGATAGTTTAGACTACTCATCTGTACATAATACCAACACTAATTGATAGTTTAGACTTTACTCATCTGTACATAATACCAACACTAACTGATAGTTTAGATTTTACTCATCTGTACATAATACCAACACTAACTGATAGTTTAGACTTTACTGCATCTGTACATAATACCAACACTAACTGATAGTTTGACTTTACTCATCTGTACATAATACCAACACTAACTGATAGTTTAGACTTTACTCATCTGTACATAATACCAACACTAACTGATAGTTTAGACTTTACTCGTCTGTACATAATACCAACACTAACTGATAGTTTAGATTTTACTCGTCTTTACATAATACCAACAATAACTGATAGTTTAGACTTTACTCATCTGTACATAATACCAACACTAACTGATAGTTTAGACTTTACTCATCTGTACATAATACCAACACTAACTGATAGTTTAGACTTTACTCATCTTTACATAATACCAACAATAACTGATAGTTTAGACTTTACTCATCTTTACATAATACCAACAATAACTGATAGTTTAGACTTTACTCATCTGTACATAATACCAACACTAACTGATAGTTTAGACTTTACTCATCTGTACATAATACCAACACTAACTGATAGTTTAGACTTTACTCATCTGTACATAATACCAACATTAATTGATAGTTTAGACTTTACTCATCTGTACATAATACCACCACTAATTGATAGTTTCGACTTTACTCATCTGTACATAATACCAACACTAATTGATAGTTTAGACTTTACTCATCTGTACATAATACCAACATTAACTGATAGTTTAGACTTTACTCATCTGTACACACACTCAACACTAACTGATAGTTTAGACTTTACTCATCCTACATAATAATACCAACACTAACTAAGGTTTAGACTTTTACTCATCTGTACATAATACCAACACTAACTGATAGCTTAGACTCTTTACTCATCTGTACATAATACCAACACTAACTGATTGTTTAGACTTTACTCATCTGTACATAATACCAACACTAATTGATAGTTTAGACTTTACTCATCTGTACACAATACCAACACTAACTGATAGTTTAGACTTTACTCATCTGTACATAATACCAACATTAATTGATAGTTTAGACTTTACTCATCTGTACATAATACCAACACTAACTGATAGTTTAGACTTTACTCATCTGTACATAATACCAACACTAACTGATAGTTTAGACTTTACTCATCTGTACATAATACCAACACTAACTGATAGTTTAGACTTTACTCATCTGTACATAATACCAACACTAACTGATAGTTTAGACTTTACTCATCTGTACATAATACCAACACTATCTGATAGTTTAGACTTTACTCATCTGTATATAATACCAACACTAACTGATAGTTTAGACTTTACTCATCTGTACATAATACCAACACTAACTGACAGTTTAGACTTTACTCATGTGTACATAATACCAACACTAACTAATAGTTTAGACTTTACTCATGTGTACATAATACCAACACTAACTAATAGTTTAGACTTTACTCATCTGTACATAATACCAACACTATCTGATAGTTTAGACTTTACTGATCTGTACATAATACCAACACTAACTGATAGTTTAGACTTTACTCATCTGTATATAATACCAACACTAATTGATAGTTTAGACTCTTTACTCATTCACATAATACCAACACTAACTGATAGTTTAGGACTTTACTCATCTGTACATAATACCAACACTCAACTGATAGTTTAGACTTTACCATTCAAACATAATACCAACACCAACTGATAGTTTTAATTTTACTCCACTGTACACACCTCACCAACTGATAGTTTAGGACTTCCTACTCATCTGTACATACCACCAACACTAATTGATAGTTTAGACTTTACTCATCTGTGTACATAATACCAACACTGAACTGATAGTTTTAGGGATTTACTCATCTGTACATAATACCAACACTAACTGATAGTTTAGACTTTACTCATCTTTACATAATACCAACACTAACTGATAGTTTAGACTTTACTCATCTGTACATAATACCAACACTAACTGATAGTTTAGACTTTACTCATCTGTACATAATACCAACACTAACTGATAGTTTAGACTTTACTCATCTGTACATAATACCAACAATAATTGATAGTTTAGACTTTACTCATCTGTACATAATACCAACACTAACTGATAGTTTAGACTTTACTCATCTGTACATAATACCAACACTAACTGATAGTTTAGACTTTACTCATCTGTACATAATACCAACACTATCTGATAGTTTAGACTTTACTCATCTGTATATAATACCAACACTAACTGATAGTTTAGACTTTACTCATCTGTACATAATACCAACACTAACTGACAGTTTAGACTTTACTCATGTGTACATAATACCAACACTAACTAATAGTTTAGACTTTACTCATGTGTACATAATACCAACACTAACTAATAGTTTAGACTTTACTCATCTGTACATAATACCAACACTATCTGATAGTTTAGACTTTACTGATCTGTACATAATACCAACACTAACTGATAGTTTAGACTTTACTCATCTGTATATAATACCAACACTAATTGATAGTTTAGACTTTACTCATCTGTACATAATACGAACACTAACTGATGGTTTAGACTTTACTCATATGTACATAATACCAACACTAATTGATGGTTTACACTTTACTCATCTGTACATAATACCAACACTAATTGATAGTTTAGACTTTACTCATCTGTACATAATACCAACACTAACTGATAGTTTAGACTTTACTCATCTGTACATAATACCAACACTAATTGATAGTTTAGACTTTACTCATCTGTACATAATACCAACACTAACTGATATATTATACTTTACTCATATGTACATAATACCAACACTAATTGATAATTTAGACTTTACTCATCTGTACATAATACCAACACTAATTGATAGTTTAGACTTTACTCATCTGTACATAATACCAACACTAACTGATAGTTTAGACTTTACTCATCTGTACATAATACCAACATTAATTGATAGTTTAGACTTTACTCATCTGTACATAATACCAACACTAACTGATAGTTTAGACTTTACTCATCTGTACATAATACCAACACTAATTGATAGTTTAGACTTTACTCATCTGTACATAATACCAACACTAATTGATAGTTTATACTTTACTCATCTGTACATAATACCAACACTAATTGATAGTTTAGACTTTACTCATCTGTACATAATACCAACACTAACTGATAGTTTAGACTTTACTCATCTGTACATAATACCAACACTAATTGATAGTTTAGACTTTACTCATCTGTACATAATACCAACACTAATTGATAGTTTAGACTTTACTCATCTGTACATAATACCAACACTAACTGATAGTTTAGACTTTACTCATCTGTACATAATACCAACACTAACTGATAGTTTAGACTACTCATCTGTACATAATACCAACACTAACTGATAGTTTAGACTTTACTCATCTGTACATAATACCAACACTAACTGATAGTTTAGACTTTACTCATCTGTACATAATACCAACACTAATTGATAGTTTATACTTTACTCATCTGTACATAATACCAACACTAATTGATAGTTTAGACTTTACTCATCTGTACATAATACCAACACTAATTGATAGTTTAGACTTTACTCATCTGTACATAATACCAACACTAATTGATAGTTTAGACTTTACTCATCTGTACATAATACCAACACTAATTGATAGTTTAGACTTTACTCATCTGTACATAATACCAACACTAACTGATAGTTTAGACTTTACTCATCTGTACATAATACCAACACTAATTGATAGTTTAGACTTTACTCATCTGTACATAATACCAACACTAACTGATAGTTTAGACTTTACTCATCTGTACATAATACCAACACTAATTGATAGTTTAGACTTTACTCATCTGTACATAATACCAACACTAATTGATAGTTAGACTTTACTCATCTGTACATAATACCAACACTAATTGATAGTTTAGACTTTACTCATCTGTACATAATACCAACACTAATTGATAGTTTAGACTTTACTCATCTGTACACAATACCAACACTAACTGATAGTTTAGACTTTACTCATCTGTACATAATACCAACACTAATTGATAGTTTAGACTTTACTCATCTGTACATAATACCAACACTAACTGATAGTTTAGACTTTACTCATCTGTACATAATACCAACACTAACTGATAGTTTAGACTTTACTCATCTGTACATAATACCAACACTAATTGATAGTTTAGACTTTACTCATCTGTACATAATACCAACACTAATTGATAGTTTAGACTTTACTCATCTGTACATAATACCAACACTAATTGATAGTTTAGACTTTACTCATCTGTACATAATACCAACACTAACTGATAGTTTAGACTTTACTCATCTGTACATAATACCAACACTAATTGATAGTTTAGACTTTACTCATCTGTACATAATACCAACACTAATTGATAGTTTAGACTTTACTCATCTGTACATAATACCAACACTAATGATAGTTTAGACTTTACTCATCTGTACATAATACCAACACTAATTGATAGTTTAGACTTTACTCATCTGTACATAATACCAACACTAATGATAGTTTAGACTTTACTCATCTGTACATAATACCAACACTAACTGATAGTTTAGACTTTACTCATCTGTACATAATACCAACACTAATTGATAGTTTAGACTTTACTCATCTGTACATAATACCAACACTAATTGATAGTTTAGACTTTACTCATCTGTACATAATACCAACACTAATTGATAGTTTAGACTTTACTCATCTGTACATAATACCAACACTAATGATAGTTTAGACTTTACTCATCTGTACATAACCAATCACTAATTGATAGTTTAGACTTTACTCATCTGTACATAATACCAACACTAACTGATAGTTTAGACTTTACTCATCTGTACATAATACCAACACTAATTGATAGTTTAGACTTTACTCATCTGTACATAATACCAACACTAGATAGTTTAGACTTTACTCATCTGTACATAATAATACTAACTGATAGTTTAGACTTTACTCATCTGTACATAATACCAACACTAACTGATAGTTTAGACTTTACTCATCTGTACATAATACCAACACTGATAGTTTAGACTTTACTCATCTGTACATAATACCAACACTAATTGATAGTTTAGACTTTACTCATCTGTATATAATACCAACACTAATTGATAGTTTAGACTTTACTCATCTGTACATAATACCAACACTAACTGATAGTTTAGACTTTACTCATCTGTACATAATACCAACAGTAATTGATAGTTTAGACTTTACTCATCTGTACATAATACCAACACTAATTGATAGTTTAGACTTTACTCATCTGTACATAATACCAACACTAATTGATAGTTTAGACTTTACTCATCTGTACATAATACCAACACTAACTGATAGTTTAGACTTTACTCATCTGTACATAATACCAACACTAACTGATAGTTTAGACTTTACTCATCTGTACATAATACCAACACTAATTGATAGTTTAGACTTTACCTTTACTCATCTGTACATAATACCAACACTAATTGATAGTTTAGACTTTACTCATCTGTACATAATACCAACACTAACTGATAGTTTAGACTTTACTCGTCTGATGATATCTTTTCCAGTTTAATGCATCATCGATGAGCACGCCTAGAAATTTCATAACTCGTACTCTTAATATATGTGTATGCTTTATCTTGATATTTACATCAGGCAATTGAGCACGACCGGAAAATAACATGTAATTGGTCTTGGCTATATTAACAGACAATTTGTTGATTGAGAACCACAATTGCAGTTTAACCAGCTCGTTGCACACAATATTTTCAAGCTGTTTTGAATCATTGGCTGAACATAAAATGTTTGTGTCATCAGCAAATTAGACAAACTTGATCAGTTTAGACACATTGCACATGTATGTCACTGATGTATAGAATAAAAAACTTCGGCCCAAGTATAAACCTTTGTGGAACTCCACATGTTATTCTTTGTGTATCTGAGCTGTAGCCATCAATGTTTACAAATTGGCTACGATTATGCAAATAACTACTAATCCAATTATACGCGTTACCATGAATGCCATAGAGTTTTTTACATAACAGTTGGTGATCGACAGTGTCAAATGCTTTTTTAAGATCTATGAATATGCCTAACGCACATTTCTTGTGTTCAAGCGAATTTGTGATATCTTCAAGTAATTCAACCAAGGCATGCTAAGTTGACATGCCTTCTCTAAACCCATATTGGCATTCGTTTAGGATTGTACAAGCATTCATGAAGCCTTCAAGTCGAGAAGTAAAAAGTTTCTCTAGAATTTTGGAAAACTGTGGCAAAAGTGAAATCGGCCTGTAGTTGGTAAATAGATGTTTTTCGCCTAATTTACATACAGGCATTACTTTAGCCATTTTCATCTTGTGGGAAAACTCCACATTTAAATGACAGGTTACATATATGTGTCATCGGTTCGGCAATGCTTTCAATTACATTGTTAACGAGACTCATCGTAATGCCATCACAAGCAGCTGACGATTTATTACCGCAGTTATTAACAGTGACCTCTTCCTTATAGGTTGGTATCAAAATATTGAACGTTCCTTACGTTTGCCCATGTAATCCAGAACGGACACATCTGGAGGAGTTTCAATTTGTTTAGCTAGCTCGGGTCCAATGCTAGTAAAATACTTATTAAACGTGTTTGCTATTTCAGCACTGACACTGATAGTAACACAATTGTTATCAAATTGTACTGGATAGTTGCACTTAAGTCGAGATTTTCCCATGATTGTATGTAAAATTGTTCATGTCCCCGACAAGTTGTCCCGGTGCTCAGACAATAATTTACTAAAATAATTCCGTTTAGCATATCGTATAACAGTAGTCAGTTTATTCTTGTACGATTTATACCTTAATTTGGTAGCTTTGCTTCTACTAGAAATAAACTGTTTGTATAATTTGTTTTTCCTACATGCATTTTTGAGACCGTTCGTGAGCCAAGGGCTTTTTTGTTCACACTTATTTTTATAATTAATTCGACGAAGTGGACAATGCTGATTATACAATGCAGTGAAATCGCTAAGAAAATTGTTATATGCCTTATTAGTATCAGTGTAACTAACACCTTGTCCCACGAATGAGCTTTCAACGCTGTATTTAGTGCAGATATTATCAGCGCTTAATTGACGTTTGTATCTAGCAGGCCAACTGCGACTACATCGACTACCATCAGACTTACAAATGGCAAACACAGGCAAATGATCGCTTATATCAGTGACAAATAAACCACTCGTTATATCGCTATCAATATCATTAGTAAATATATTATCAAGTGTTGATGATGCAATCGAAATTCTTGTAGGTCTAGTAATTATTGGGTACATGCCAAAGCTAAACATCATATCCAGGAAATATTTTGTACCACTATGCGAATCATGTTTCAATAAGTCTAGATTGAAGTCGCCACAAATTAATATAGTTTTCTTAACTGCAGTTTGATTAAATAGGCGGTCAATGTTATCACAACATAAAGATACGTCAGACCCAGGTGTTCTATATACGCAGGCAATGACCACATGTCTATTTTTGGCTAATTTTAACTCTATAGTGACACATTCAAATACATCCCTTACAACTGTTGATTTACTTGATATAACAGAGCAATCGAGAAAATTTTTGGTGTATAGAGCCACACCACCTCCTTGTTTATAATCCCTTACAATGTGAAAAGATGTATAACATGGTAGTTGAAACCGGGAAGTCTGATCGGATTGAGCCCATGTCTCAGTAATTGCAATGTCAAAGTCCATATTAAGTGATTCTACTAAAGTAGTAGTTCGTTTTTATAAGACCTCCATGGTGTTTACATATATATTAATAATGTTCATTACTAGATTGTTGCATGTGTTAATTTGAGCTGATTCGTTCGCTACATGTAAAACATAAGAACACTGTTGGATTGTTTTCCCTTGTAAAGTTACACTGTTAAATTCTACACACACAACTGTCTGAAAAGATGTAGTCAGAAATCAGGATGACAATTTTATTAATTAAACATATATATACATCCGTAGGCTGTATTGTCACCTTCGTTACTACATCAAATGTTCCTACAATGTAGAGCACATTGGAAAAAAAATCATTCTACACATATTACTGCATTAGTACAACGTAGTCATACATACAGAATGGACCCATATTTGACAGATACACTGTTACTATATGACATAATGTCACCTCTGTGACAAACCATTCGCCTCCTACATGACGCAATGTCACCTACATAACAAACTCGTTAATGAACATATCTTAATTAAGATCATTAAGCAATAATTCAGCTCGGCTTTGTTGAGCAACACGTTGTCCAACATTATCCAATCAATCAAATATAACATAGTTTATTGCCAGTTTAATTTTAGAAGGATATTAATAAAAATGTGGCAAAAATATGGAAAATCCTTGTATAATGTTAGTGGGTGAGTGGTGAAAAGAAACTGGGAGGGAATAAAGTAGCCCGTAACATCGACATTGCTCCGGTTATTTTTTTTATTTCGTTCCGATCGCAGTGTTTAAGGGGGATTCATAGTGGTTGGGATAAAGACGGGAGAAAAAGGGGACTCTGTGCAAATTAATATGCTAACAATTAACGTAGTAGTATGTTCATCAATCTGGCGCCTACAAACCTAATCTTCGGCGATTGTCACCAACTCGCTGCATCGACGCAGATATTCTAATGTCAACATCCTGTCCGCTTGTTCGTACTGCATCCACAGGGTTTTCAACGCCTTCTACCGAGATGTCAAAGACAATGGAGACATCTCCTCATTGGTAACAAATGGCCCAATCGAATACCTGCTATCGTCCGCGTGACGTGAACGGAGATGAAGGAAATTGAGAAGAAAGCACAGACACTCAAAAGCGTTAGCGTTAACCAATCTTCACAAATCCACATCACAAATGGGACTCCAACAGGTGTGATATTCAGTGTTTATACAAACCGTGACTACACACATTCTTAGAGAAGAAGAGTATCAACAAATAGTTGTGCTACGCTGCTTAATTGAACATTAGTTACTATTATTGTTATTACATCCTACATATCTGATCTATTATAGCCACTTAATTCACACGCTACAAGTGGAGTTATTATTATGTTGTTTACACTACATTGTTTCAGTTCACTCAGCTATATGAGTACCTGGCTATGGACAGTGGTGGATATTTGTGTACAAATAGTGTTCGCGCATTAATTGCAGCGCGGCTGAATGCTTCCCAGAGAAGTTGAGATGTTGTTCGATTGAACAGGTCTGCCAGGGGGTAAAGTGTAAAGCGCATTGGGTAGTCCCGAGGACTGGATACTGTGCTATATAAGAACTTACCTTTTTTTTATACAATTATTCTGGGGTTGACCAGTCCACTCAATAAGTACTTATTTTATACTAGTTTAAATGAACTGGTTACAGCTTTGGTTGGCTCCGCTGTCAGCCCGGAATTTAATGTCATTTCATTGTCTGTTACACTTGTTTGATCACATTTGTATGTATGATTTATACAATTCTATCTTTCTGTGTGTCTGTCTATGTATTTTCTTGTTATACAGAATGTAACTTTAGACAATATACTAACACAAATCTGACACGCAAGATCTGCTCAGTTCCTAACTTCTATTCAAAGCATTCAAGGAGGACTTTGTAAGAACTGGATTACCCAGGTAGGCCTTCATGTCATCAAAGTAAAACGGAAACTAACATCAGCTAGATGCTAGCTGCTGATGTCCTTTGCATTGTTTCAACACTGTTATTCAAACAAAAAGGTTTGTTCCCTGAAACAATACAAGGGTATTAAGCCAATTGCTATGGCCTCCAAATCAAAGGACAGACACCATGTAACAATCTGCTCAATAACACAAAGCAGGAGTAGAGAAGCCAATTACACAAGTCTCTAAATATTTGCCAGCTGTTCAAGCCAACATAAATTAGACGTTGCTGTCGGAAGCTTTATTTCAATGTACTTTGTACAATGCCGTTATTCAAACAAACCGACCTGCTCAATAAAACAATGCCACAGTAGCATACAATTAATATGGGCACACATCCAAAACGACCAACTTAAAAGATCTGCTCAACAACAACACCCATGAGCAGGATGCCTATTAGGCTATTACTATATGACTTCTACACATTCTACACATTAAAGGACAGTGTAATCGATATTTCATGATAGGTTATGTAATCAGATCATGCACGTGTGTACAAAGACAAAACATAGTTTACTTTCAAGAATGTACAGAAAGTCAATGAAACAAGTTATTTCTATATTAATTTTGCATTTAATATGTAATGTTTTAATATATACAATTGTATTATCTGTATACAATCAGTGGGGCATTCCGACCAAAAATGGTGCATTGCGACCTGACCGTTGGAGCATTGACTGCGCCGTTGGAGCATTCCAACTATGCGGTTGGAGCATTGCGACTAGGTTTTGTGCATTCAGGTAGTGGTGCATTCAGGCAGTGGGGCATTCCGACTATAATTCTCCATTCTTGCCAGGCATTCTGGTAAACAGTGTAGGGGGGGGGGGGTCTAAGTATATGTTGCTCGAGTGTGTGTGATATTATCACCAGGAAATTGGACAATACTGAATAAGAAATGAAGAAGAAGAGACTTCACAACTCAATCACAAATATATATAGGCGATGCGACGGATATATCAATAAATAATTGATGATGGGAATGTCCTATTGTATCAACGTGGTGATAACCAGTGTCCATGGAGACGGGTCAAACTCACCTATCTTGGCGATGCTGGCCAGCAGTATCCAACCGGTGACGACCATAGGGCCAGCGACATAAGCGAAATCGAATTTAGCGACGCTGTACCGCTGTTCACCCTCTCCCTTCTCCCGGCCCTCGCCCGTCTCGTTCCCCGGCGCCTCCTCGTGCCCCGAGTCATCCATTGACTCGTTGAGCGCCCGGCGCGCGCGGCCGCGGATGGTGCCCGCCTCGACCGGAGCCAAATACCCATGGAACGCTAACACCAGCAGACACACTAGCAGCCATCGCACACCAGCCATCATGGAACTACCGTCGTCGTCGTCGCGTCCATATCTCTTGGCGTCCGGCGTTGTCAATGCAATGGCAAGGCCGCGAAAGGTTGCGGAGACAAACCGTCCAACCAGTCGCTCGCAGCTCACCTCGCCTGCCCTGCCGATCTTCTTTGCGCAGTGAAGCGAAGCTCTGCGATTATTCGCCGCCGTACGATGTTTACAAGGCGCGTATGTACGATGACGTAATTGCGGATATAAAATTGTAGAAACGAACAATCGGTGATATTGATAGGCTGGCCGGCTGGCGAGTCCGGCTGTGCGAAATGTTGTGTCACATGCTGTGAAGCTTATTAATTATATGAACGGTATTTAAATTGGAAGTTTTGCAATACAGCCATTTATTGAAATTTGCATGCGCTTGACTTGGAGTGACACTTTGACGCGTGTTGCTCAGAATGAAAGCGTCTTCTACGGCGACGAAATATAAGGGGGTTCAAGAATCTCCAATTGCACCCCTCTTGAGGCTCGCCAGCAAAACGGGGGCACATTCCAAAGGTATGTGCCCCCAGGTCCTCTGGATCAAAGTATGCCTATCACCATTCACATAGACATATCCCAAGAGACCAGGGAGGTGGCAAATGTACCCACATGTACCCATTACTGCACATGTACCCCTGTATGAGGAGGTACTTGAGATGTGTGGGTGAGGACAAAAGATGGAGAGAGGAGACTGCTGACAGGAAGCTAGGGAGAGAACGAACAGGACGAGTGGTTCAACAATACCACACCTGACCTAAAAAAACACAATAATCGAGGGAAAACGACGGCAGGCAAAAGATGTAACGGCAAACCACAACAAAGGAGGGAGAAGAATATCACATATTTCTTCGGAACGGTGACAGCATCTGGTGGAACAGCCGAAGAAAGAAATCGATTGTATTTGTGGTTTCCCAAAGCGTGATGAGCAACGACGTCTTGAACAGGACACGCACATTGACGAAGATTAAATGTCGCGAATGAATAAAATAGCCAATCCCAGATTCGACATGTGAGGTTGACACGCCTCCGTAGAACAGGAAGTGGTTATCCAACTGGTCGTGTCCGTATCAGGATGTGGCAGAGTATATGTTGCTCGAGTGTGTGTGATATTATCACCAGGAAATTGGACAATACTGAATAAGAAATGAAGAAGAAGAGACTTCACAACTCAATCACAAATATATATAGGCGATGCGACGGATATATCAATAAATAATTGATGATGGGAATGTCCTATTGTATCAACGTGGTGATAACCAGTGTCCATGGAGACGGGTCAAACTCACCTATCTTGGCGATGCTGGCCAGCAGTATCCAACCGGTGACGACCATAGGGCCAGCGACATAAGCGAAATCGAATTTAGCGACGCTGTACCGCTGTTCACCCTCTCCCTTCTCCCGGCCCTCGCCCGCGCCCGTCTCGTTCCCCGGCGCCTCCTCGTGCCCCGAATCATCCATTGACTCGTTGAGCGCCCGGCGCGCGCGACCGCGGATGGTGCCCGCCTCGACCGGAGCCAAATACCCATGGAACGCTAACACCAGCAGACACACTAGCAGCCATCGCACACCAGCCATCATGGAACTACCGTCGTCGTCGTCGCGTCCATATCTCTTGGCGTCCGGCGCTGTCAATGCAATGGCAAGGCCGCGAAAGGTTGCGGAGACAAACCGTCCAACCAGTCGCTCGCAGCTCACCTCGCCTGCCCTGCCGATCTTCTTTGCGCAGTGAAGCGAAGCTCTGCGATTATTCGCCGCCGTACGATGTTTACAAGGCGCGTATGTACGATGACGTAATTGCGGATATAAAATTGTAGAAACGAACAATCGGTGATATTGATAGGCTGGCCGGCTGGCGAGTCCGGCTGTGCGAAATGTTGTGTCACATGCTGTGAAGCTTATTAATTATATGAACGGTATTTAAATTGGAAGTTTTGCAATACAGCCATTTATTGAAATTTGCATGCGCTTGACTTGGAGTGACACTTTGACGCGTGTTGCTCAGAATGAAAGCGTCTTCTACGGCGACGAAATATAAGGGGGTTCAAGAATCTCCAATTGCACCCCTCTTGAGGCTCGCCAGCAAAACGGGGGCACATTCCAAAGGTATGTGCCCCCAGGTCCTCTGGATCAAAGTATGCCTATCACCATTCACATAGACATATCCCGAGAGACCAGGGGGGTGGCAAAAGTACCCACATGTACCCATTACTGCACATGTACCCCTGTATGAGGAGGTACTTGAGATGTGTGGGTGAGGACAAAAGATGGAGAGAGGAGACTGCTGACAGGAAGCAAGGGAGAGAACGAACAGGACGAGTGGTTCAACAATACCACACCTGACCTAAAAAAACACAATAATCGAGGGAAAACGACGGCAGGCAAAAGATGTAACGGCAAACCACAACAAAGGAGGGAGAAGAATATCACATATTTCTTCGGAACGGTGACAGCATCTGGTGGAACAGCCGAAGAAAGAAAGCGATTGTATTTGTGGTTTCCCAAAGCGTGATGAGCAACGACGTCTTGAACAGGACACGCACATTGAGGAAGATTAAATGTCGCGAATGAATAAAATAGCCAATCCCAGATTCGACATGTGAGGTTGACACGCCTCCGTAGAACAGGAAGTGGTTATCCAACTGGTCGTGTCCGTATCAGGATGTGGCAGAGGTGGGGTGCCGGGATGTTGACCTTCAAACAATGGTGGGATATGAAAATTTGGGTCCGTGTCACACACCATCGCCAGTATAGTCATTTAGTTATTTAAAATATCGATATTTCTTACTAGACTAAATTGGTTTCACTTTGAGGGTTTCGCAGCTGTTTCGCTTAGCCTCAAAACAACTTTTTTTTTTATCACACTTCAAAAGAGTGCTAACGAAAGCGGAACAAATGAATCACATAAATCATTAATGCATGATATGCCCTTTTCTTCCCTTATCTATTCTAGCCTGTACGGAGTATGTACATACATGTTACTGTGTAAAGGGCGATGATATAATTATGGGTATCCATTACGTTAAGTAATTCGAAATGTCACCTAATGGGGGATGGGTTTGAGGTTAATGAGATCGGTTTTGTACGGCATCGTTGTTTTTCATATAATTTATAATACTAAGTTCCTTAGCCGCGGGACAAGACGACCCGATAAGGTTCCAGGATTTGGCCACCGGGATCGTTATTGTATCAGAAAGAACTTGACATATTGTTTATGGTATGAGTAAATTTGTATTTTGAATTTTATGAAAATCGCATACAGGTATAAAGTAATATATTGGTTTTTCGTCAACTTCCTGGAATGTTTTGGTAAATTGCTGTAACTTAGGCCCACCGAGTTTTGCTATAGTTTCATAGCAGGCTTGGTGCATATAATTAAACGACGTTAGCATATTTGTTAACATTTTACCTGCTTAATTATATAAATATCAATTTAGTTTAACATTTTGCAAACTAACGATTATGTTGAATCAATCGCCCTATTCCTAGCGTGATCGACATAACAACTGTGGGGCATATACATAATTCATGATTTATATGAATATTGTTCCGTTTGTGCTATTATTAAGTGAAAATATAGTTGTTAGCATCTGTATTATTGAAAAATGCTGTTGTATTCACTGCATTGACTAAATTACATTCTGCCGGTAATGGTGTAGATGTCACGGTGATTCATGGCACGGGGGAATTGTGGCGCGGTGAGTATAATGCCTATGTACACCCGTGGGTATTCGCTGCAGGCCCGGCTTGCCGTTATTGTGAAACCACCACATTTACGCTTCTATTTGCGTCTCCCTCCTCGACTCTGTAAACATCCCATTGTGCAGCCAACAATGGACCTCTAGAAGCATTCCCGGCGTTACAGCCATCCATTAACACGAGGAGCAGAGCTGTGAACAAAATTGTTATTGTACTGCTCATTTCTGTCTTATTGGACTTGATACATCGAACATTCAACCAAGAAATTTTCATGACACTGTCAAGCATTGTCAGGTATGTATATAGAGTAATTTGGTTATCAGAAAAAAAAACTTTATTAAACTTGAAAACAAACACATTGTCTGATTGTGTGACGCCACAGCCAGGCGTGATCCTGCCTGGCTGATTCTCGCAATGTTTATAATATTGAATAAACTCTACCAACACTGATGAATATTATCAATTGTTCATATGAAATGCCTGGTTGGGTTTCTGACATAACTATCACTATGTATACAAACATTTTATGAGTTGATATTTATATGCTATTTGAAGTATTTCAGTATCATATATCAGGATCAATTATTTCACTATTTGTCATGTTACATGTAGGTTACAGTTTAAATTTGCCCAAATACCAGTGTACACTGACTACAACTGTAGGCATCCTTTGTATTTAGGTACTATATTAAACTTATATATTTCAGGTGAACTGTCTCACAATATCATTAAAGCAGAACCTTGGCTGACGAAAGAAAAGGAAGTTTTACGGCAATCGATACACAGCCGCGAAGACATCTGCCGCTGTTGAACCTGAACCACAAGAGACACCACCAGTGCTACGTAGCTCATCAGCTATGAAACTTGTATCTGAAATGCCCATCGTTGATGATACCTTCAGTGGCTACCGAATGTTTGACGTTGACAAACTGACAAATTTCATTCAGCAATTTCCATGTCCTGCTTGTCAGCATCAAGATTATGACGTGACAGTGGTGAAAGTAGGGCTCGCTACTTCGATGAAGTTCACATGCAAAGCGTGCACTGATGAACTGAACTTACACAACACTTCTGGTGAGAACATCAATGTGCGTTTCCAGATGGCCATCTACAGCATTGGAGGCCATTATACTCATGGTCAGCGGTTCCTCGCCAATATGAACATGCCACCTCCCGTCAGTACAGGTCGATCAAACCACTACAAGGACACCATCCACGCAGCGACTGAGAAGGTAGCACAGCAGAGTATGGCAAAGTCTGCTAGAGAACTATCTGACACTTTATCCCCTGGTTGTAATGCAACTGTTTCTTGTGACGGTACTTGGCAGAGGCGTGGGTTCTCTAGCAAAATGGTGTAGCTACGGTCCTATATGTGAACCCAAATGGCCCTGCCAAAGTCATTGATGTTGACATGTGTAGTAACCACTGTGATGCATGTGCTAAAGCTAGAGAGAAATATGATGCAGACCAGTTTGCAGCCTGGTACACTAAACATGAACCGGCATGTGCCAAGAATCATCAAGGTAGTGCCGGCCAGATGGAGCCGAGGGGTATGCTTCGTATTTTCAGGTCTGAGGAAAAACATAATTTCTAGTACAGTGGGTATTTGGGTGATGGGGATTCAAAAAAGTTTCTCAACTGTTGCCAATGCAGATCCACCAGTGTATACAGATGTAGAAATAACAAAGGTGGAGTGTTGTGGCCACGTACAAAAGCGAATGGGATAGCGATTGCTAGACAAAGTTGCAGAACTTAAGTCAAAACGTTTTAAATAAGGGCGGAAGAGATAAAAGGGCATAGGTAGTGAAGCCAGTAGAAGGCGGAGACAACTTGCAGAGGCTGCAGCAAGCACCAGCGATGCTAGTTACCAAGGAGGAGCATTCTAAATGAAGCATTCTTGCCAATATGCACATGGGAAACTTTAAAATGCTGTTTTCTTGATTTCAAATTTTCGGTAAATTTTCTTGTTTTAAAACACAATATCTAGAAAAATTATTGGTGAATATTGATGAAACTTGGTGTGAGAGTGAAGTAGTATATAATAAATCATGTGAACTAGAATAATTGATATTGCTTAGATACTTACATCGATAAAAGGTATTTTGTAAATGCACACACATGCTGAGTCACAATTATGAATAAAAAAATCATATTTATTTTGAAACTGAAGTGACATAATTTGTTTTACTTCACATGAAGCAATTACATTTTACCAACAAACAAAACAAAATTAAGCTCTGTATCTCAAAAACTGACTTTGGAATCATGTTTTGAAAATGCCCTATATATTTGCTTTGTCGGCCATCTTGGATCACGTGACATGTCGAAATTAGGTCAACGTTACATTTTTTCCATTCCATATTCCATTATGCTCACATGCAGAACATTTGAACATTTGACAGGTGTAATAACAACAAAGATTATTTTTTTATGGTGAAACCTGCCCTTAATTGCATTGCTCAGTTAGGCGTTAGCGCAGTCTCGTGTTAGACTTTTTATTATAATAATAGGTTTTATTTCTTTGCAATCAAAAAAGATTGAATAAAATACAGTAAAAATGATAAAATATTCGTTATAAAATGTATGATTAAATAGTTAATTAAAGGGAAACATAAGGGAACTTTTTGGGATTAAGCACCTAAAAGAGTTAATGCAAACTAACTATTTCCAACTATAATCGTATTTTTAACGTCAGTGGTTTAGTAGTAAAAAATATTTGAACACACCCTCTATCAAATTTCATGAATTCCGCCATATTGAACAGAAAATGACGTAAGCAATGCTGCGTACTTTTCTGGATTTTGTGTGTACTAGTGTTTCCAAAAAAACGTCTGGTGGCGCTGTGCGATGTTACCCATTGAGTTTAGATAAGATGGCGTGTCGTTACGGTTCTGATTCTTCGTCTGATGAAATGGATTCAGAAGTTGTTGGATATCGGTTTCAACCGCAAAGACAAGGGCCAGTATTGCAAGATAGACCAGAGCGTTCTGGTGACCGTAAGCATGATAACGTAGACGCGCAGGAAGTAGAAATGCAGAGGCGACTAACAAGCCGAGACGTAACTGACTGGCGACTGGTGGTGACGGTGTCGCTGTGAAAAGTGTCAAGTTGATTTTTTGGTTTAGAAAGGAGTGTCTGCTGTCAGAAAACGGCTGCGACTCGTCAGCACGCAGAGCACGCAGAGCATGTCGGTGGAGGTAATTATTTACGTTCTAGTATAAATAACTGCTCATTATGAGGTCCGCGCTGGGTAATAATTTAAATAAACGTATGAACTGAGTGAGTCGATCGCTCGGTCGGTGGCACCTCGAGTCGAGGCTCGATTCGACGACAGTCCTCAGTTCTCATGCCAGTGCCGTGGGCTCGGTGTCCGAGTGTCCAGTTTTACGGGAATATTACCTAAGGTTATACCTTCGCCGTTTTAAAAACGGTTCCAGGAACCGAGTTCAAAATTGTCCACGGCTATGATAGAAAACAAACAGGTTAACTGTTGTGTCCCCATTATTATATTTACAGTAACGACCATGCATGTGTATCACCGTATGAGAAAAATGTGTGGCAGTATTAATTGTTCTTTTAATAGGCTTGAATTTAATTTTATAGAGAGAGGGCATAATTATTGTATAAATACAGAAAGACAATCCTAATCCATGCTGCTTGTGACATTGGCTTAATTCAGAATGGAACAGTGGAACCTCACTTTTAAGGTCACCCTTGGGACTGTATAAAAATTATCTTACTAGCGGTAGTACTGATATCCTATACTATACCGAGGCTGTATTACCAAGGTCACCATATAGCGAGGTTCCACTGTAGTAATAACAATCCCTGTTTGTTTATCATTCATGTAACACTTTCATTTAAACGCTTGGTTCTTTGTTGCAGGTGGGCTACGATGCGTTACAAATGGCCAAGGAAATATACTAGTTGCTATGAATCACATTCGGTTAGATAACTAGACCCTCCATCGAACAAGTAAGTATATATTCATGTGTTATAACAGCAGTGAAATGTGTTGTTAAATATTTATTGACATATATCAACAATGACGATAATACTACAGTAACCAGAACATCAACAAAGCAACAGCAATTTTAAAATGTATAAACATACAGGGTGCTGTATAATATGTATGAAGTTTCATAAACTGTATATACTAGGCATAGTTAGTAGAAATCTGCCAACATTTGTTAATGTTTAATAGTAAACAACATAGGATCATTCTAGAACATTTTGAGTAGGATGCCTATGCGAGAATTGAAGAAAGGTTCAAATGATTTCATAGAAACACTGCTTGTTGATATATACCAATTTGACAAGGAAATGAACTACCTCAAACCTATTTTCATACATCACCTGCTGACAATGTTAGTAAATTTATTTGAACCTTGTTTTATATCAGGTCTCTGAGGTGGGCTGCATATAAACAGTTCATCTGGTGGATCCATGGTAGACTGGGCCGAAAGGTACGGAGAGTTATACCAGCATGTGCCAGCCATCAAATACGATCACACTTCCCTGCACTCGATGGGACACAACAAGAGGGATTCCACTTGGCACTGGAGGACTGAACTAGACTAAACTAGAGGATGCATTTGTCACCTTATACAAAACTATGGCTGTAGGTCGAAATGCAAACAAAACAGCCAGTCCCTTGAAACGTCCTTGTCAATTGTCAGTCGATTTGTAAATAAATAGTTGGATTGACTATTTATTTACAAATCGACTGCCTCTTGATGCCAGCAGATCATGTTTCATTGGCTTGGGCACATCTGCCCCAAGGACAGCAATTCCAGTTGGGACAGTGATTCCTGGCTGTTTCAGATTTTTCACAAAGACATCATTCACTCTTTCCATGGACATTTGGGTTGGCAGGTAAATCTGCTGCTGTGTTTTGTCGTTCACAGCACCCACTGCTTGCGCCTTCTTGACCAGACATCCACAACGTTAACAGGGTTGTCTGCGCTAGGGCTTGGCCAGAACTTCCATATCAGAGCAGACAGTATGAGCCGTGCTTTCGTCTCTATAATAAACAGGACATACAGAATTGTAATAAAATTCTTACCAACAAAAAGCAACAAACCCATCAGCATCTATATCTTGTTAGTAAGCTGCTGTGAATTACTTTCCTTACGACTGGTCGGCTTTCAGTGAACTTTGAAACGCCATTTTTCAAATGACAACAATGTATAAATATGTCTTCTATAATTGCACTCGGTAATCGTGTTTAAAAATGTTGACTGTTTGAATCATACTCAAATGGCCAAATATTCATAATCAGACATTGAAAAAATAATATTGATAATTACAAACAAGGCATCCCATTATGACAGTCCTCCACAGTTGCATTTATCATCACTCGTTTTTGTCATGTATTTTATATATGGTATATACAGTGACTGTATTTTGTTATCGTTACTATTACATGGAAAATTTATTACACTAAAATAAGTGAATACAGTTTTGAAGTATTCACGCCATCTCTGTGACATAGTTAACACCTGACAGTCCTGTCCATTCAACCACCATCCTCCTCTGGGAAGTATTCAGCTCCACACAGCATATACTACGAAAATATTATCACTGTCAGGTACTCATTTATTTATCCGAGTGAACTGGCTGGAGCAATGTGGAGTGAGCAAAACTCCACAAGCTTTGAAATGGCAGACTTAAAAGATTCTGATGATCTAACCACTATGTTACCATGCCACAATATGTTAGTGGTGCTATTATTAGAATGATTGAGGTCATTTTTTTACAACTAAATACCTATTGCAATGTATGACTTCTGTCCTACCTTCATAGAAGAAGTGCTGTCTTTTGGAGCAGTACTTGAGCAGGTAACTGTGAAATGCTTCAAGTTGTCCAGTGTGGCAGTAATTTGTCAGGTGGGGAAGAGTCGTGTCGTGGTGTAATGGTAGAAGTAGGAGCAACCCTCTTTCGTGTAATCTGTAAAACATGACATTGTGTTTGTGCACTATTACGGTAAAGCATTTGCTAAATTATCACATTACAAAAATAAGTAAATAAAATAAGATAATGTAGAATTCAAGTGAGAAATCAATAATAGTTTCCATGTGAATAATGCAGTACGTACCGACTTGATGTGATGTGCAGTAGACTTGCTAGATGTAGTAGGCCCTGGGGACAGCGGAATGCGAGTGGACAATGGTTGTATAATATTCTGCAATAGAGACAGATACTGAATAAAGATCATGTCTGGATTAATTATGGAGTGTTTGTTATCATTAATAATATGGTCATATAGTGGGTCATTCTATGTGAAGGTAACCAATAATTCTGAAATTGGTTGCACTCAACTCTTCAGTTTTTGAATAATCAATTTGGAGATATCCCTTGAGAAGATGAACATGAAACCAAAATAGGAGCCTCTCAACTCCAGTAATTTTGGGCTACATCAATTTGACATTTAGAACTTCAATTTATAATTACGTTGAGTTTAAAAATTAAATAAAACAATCAATATTTCAAATGTTAATATATATTGCCTTATTCAATTTGTAGTTTTTTATAATGAATAAATAAAATCATAATATCAATAATGTTACTGTTGTGTTACTTTAATTCTTGTTACTTTTTTATGTAGTTTTCTGACAACCAATTAAACTATACTGCTACATTGCTACACTGCTGCTTGGTTGACAGATAAGTATCAGTTCAAGTACAAATTGTAAAACCAGTACAAAAATAATTTTGTGATATTTTTCACACCAATGGGAGTTTAGATTCAATACTCTGCAAGCAGCCACTAAACCCGTCTTATGTGAAAAGGATAGTTTGTCGCAGACATACTATCAATTCTTATTTGATTTGGAATTGAACTGATAAAACACACATACATTTGAATAAAAAATCAAAACAGATTGAATTGGAATTGAATGAACTGATCAAAACAAATT
>CM034537.1:22256943-22354969 GCA_020002185.1 Paraescarpia echinospica | reverse complement strand
AAACCTTTGTGGAACTCCACATGTTATTCTTTGTGTATCTGAGCTGTAGCCATCAATGTTTACAAATTGGCTACGATTATGCAAATAACTACTAATCCAATTATACGCGTTACCATGAATGCCATAGAGTTTTTTACATAACAGTTGGTGATCGACAGTGTCAAATGCTTTTTTAAGATCTATGAATATGCCTAACGCACATTTCTTGTGTTCAAGCGAATTTGTGATATCTTCAAGTAATTCAACCAAGGCATGCTAAGTTGACATGCCTTCTCTAAACCCATATTGGCATTCGTTTAGGATTGTACAAGCATTCATGAAGCCTTCAAGTCGAGAAGTAAAAAGTTTCTCTAGAATTTTGGAAAACTGTGGCAAAAGTGAAATCGGCCTGTAGTTGGTAAATAGATGTTTTTCGCCTAATTTACATACAGGCATTACTTTAGCCATTTTCATCTTGTGGGAAAACTCCACATTTAAATGACAGGTTACATATATGTGTCATCGGTTCAGCAATGCTTTCAATTACATTGTTAACGAGACTCATCGTAATGCCATCACAAGCAGCTGACGATTTATTACCGCAGTTATTAACAGTGACCTCTTCCTTATAGGTTGGTATCAAAATATTGAACGTTCCTTACGTTTGCCCATGTAATCCAGAACGGACACATCTGGAGGAGTTTCAATTTGTTTAGCTAGCTCGGGTCCAATGCTAGTAAAATACTTATTAAACGTGTTTGCTATTTCAGCACTGACACTGATAGTAACACAATTGTTATCAAATTGTACCGGATAGTTTCACTCAAGTCGAGATTTCCCCATGATTGTATGTAAAATTGTTCATGTCCCCGACAAGTTGTCCCGGTGCTCAGACAATAATTTACAAAAATAATCCCGTTTAGCATATCGTATAACAGTAGTCAGTTTATTCTTGTACGATTTATACCTTAATTTGGTAGCTTTGCTTCTACTAGAAATAAACTGTTTGTATAATTTGTTTTTCCTACATGCATTTTAGAGACCGTTCGTGAGCCAAGGGCTTTTTTGTTCACACTTATTTTTATCATTAATTCGACGAAGTGGACAATGCTGATTATACAATGCAGTGAAATCGCTAAGAAAATTGTTATATGCCTTATTAGTATCAGTGTAACTAACACCTTGTCCCACGAATGAGCTTTCAACGCTGTATTTAGTGCAGATATTATCAGCGCTTAATTGACGTTTGTATCTAGCAGGCCAACTGTGACTACATCGACTACCATCAGACTTACAAATGGCAAACACAGGCAAATGATCGCTTATATCAGTGACAAATAAACCACTCGTTATATCACTATCAATATCATTAGTAAATATATTATCAAGTGTTGATGATGCAATCGAAATTCTTGTAGGTCTAGTAATTATTGGGTACATGCCAAAGCTAAACATCATATCCAGGAAATATTTTGTACCACTATGCGAATCATGTTTCAATAAGTCTATATTGAAGTCGCCACAAATGAATATAGTTTTCTTAACTGCAGTTTGATTAAATAGGCGGTCAATGTTATCACAACATAAAGATACGTCAGACCCAGTGACCACATGTCTATTTTTGGCTAATTTTAACTCTATAGTGACACATTCAAATACATCCCTTACAACTGTTGATTTACTTGATATAACAGAGCAATCGAGAACATTTTTGGTGTATAGAGCCACACCACCTCCTTGTTTATAATCCCTTACAATGTGAAAAGATGTATAACTTGGTAGTTGAAACCGGGAAGTCTGATCGGATTGAGCCCATGTCTCAGTAATTGCAATGTCAAAGTCCATATTAAGTGATTCTACTAAAGTAGTAGTTCGTTTTTATAAGACCTCCATGGTGTTTACATATATATTAATAATGTTCATTACTAGATTGTTGCATGTGTTAATTTGAGCTGATTCGTTCGCTACATGTAAAACATAAGAACACTGTTGGATTGTTTTCCCTTGTAAAGTTACACTGTTAAATTCTACACACACAACTGTCTGAAAAGATGTAGTCAGAAATCAGGATGACAATTTTATTAATTAAACATATATATACATCCGTAGGCTGTATTGTCACCTTCGTTACTACATCAAATGTTCCTACAATGTAGAGCACATTGGAAAAAAAATCATTCTACACATATTACTGCATTAGTACAACGTAGTCATACATACAGAATGGACCCATATTTGACAGATACACTGTTACTATATGACATAATGTCACCTCTGTGACAAACCATTCGCCTCCTACATGACGCAATGTCACCTACATAACAAACTCGTTAATGAACATATCTTAATTAAGATCATTAAGCAATAATTCAGCTCGGCTTTGTTGAGCAACACGTTGTCCAACATTATCCAATCAATCAAATATAACATAGTTTATTGCCAGTTTAATTTTAGAAGGATATTAATAAAAATGTGGCAAAAATATGGAAAATCCTTGTATAATGTTAGTGGGTGAGTGGTGAAAAGAAACTGGGAGGGAATAAAGTAGCCCGTAACATCGACATTGCTCCGGTTATTTTTTTTATTTCGTTCCGATCGCAGTGTTTAAGGGGGATTCATAGTGGTTGGGATAAAGACGGGAGAAAAAGGGGACTCTGTGCAAATTAATATGCTAACAATTAACGTAGTAGTATGTTCATCAATCTGGCGCCTACAAACCTAATCTTCGGCGATTGTCACCAACTCGCTGCATCGACGCAGATATTCTAATGTCAACATCCTGTCCGCTTGTTCGTACTGCATCCACAGGGTTTTCAATGCCTTCTGCCGAGATGTCAAAGACAATGGAGACATCTCCTCATTGGTAACAAATGGCCCAATCGAATACCTGCTATCGTCCGCGTGACGTGAACGGAGATGAAGGAAATTGAGAAGAAAGCACAGACACTCAAAAGCGTTAGCGTTAACCAATCTTCACAAATCCACATCACAAATGGGACTCCAACAGGTGTGATATTCAGTGTTTATACAAACCGTGACTACACACATTCTTAGAGAAGAAGAGTATCAACAAATAGTTGTGCTACGCTGCTTAATTGAACATTAGTTACTATTATTGTTATTACATCCTACATATCTGATCTATTATAACAACTTAATTCACACGCTACAAGTGGAGTTATTATTATGTTGTTTACACTACATTGCTTCAGTTCACTCAGCTATATGAGTACCTGGCTATGGACAGTGGTGGATATTTGTGTACAAATAGTCTTCGCGCATTAATTGCAGCGCGGCTGATTGCTTCCCAGAGAAGTTGAGATGTTGTTCGATTGAACAGGTCTGCCAGGGGGTAAAGTGTAAAGCGCATTGGGTAGTCCCGAGGACTGGATACTGTGCTATATAAGAACTTACCTTTTTTTTATACAATTATTCTGGGGTTGACCAGTCCACTCAATAAGTACTTATTTTATACTAGTTTAAATGAACTGGTTACAGCTTTGGTTGGCTCCGCTGTCAGCCCGGAATTTAATGTCATTTCATTGTCTGTTACACTTGTTTGATCACATTTGTATGTATGATTTATACAATTCTATCTTTCTGTGTGTCTGTCTATGTATTTTCTTGTTATTCAGAATGTAACGTTAGACAATATACTAACACAAATCTGACACGCAAGATCTGCTCAGTTCCTAACTTCTATTCAAAGCATTCAAGGAGGACTTTGTAAGAACTGGATTACCCAGGTAGGCCTTCATGTCATCAAAGTAAAACGGAAACTAACATCAGCTAGATGCTAGCTGCTGATGTCCGTTGCATTGTTTCAACACTGTTATTCAAACAAAAAGGTTTGTTCGCTGAAACAATACCAGGGTATTAAGCCAATTGCTATGGCCTCCAAATCAAAGGACAGACACCATGTAACAATCTGCTCAATAACACAAAGCAGGAGTAGAGAAGCCAATTACACAAGTCTCTAAATATTTGCCAGCTGTTCAAGCCAACATAAATTAGACGTTGCTGTGGGAAGCTTTATTTCAATGTACTTTGTACAATGCCGTTATTCAAACAAACCGACCTGCTCAATAAAACAATGCCACAGTAGCATACAATTAATATGGGCACACATCCAAAACGACCAACTTAAAAGATCTGCTCAACAACAACACCCATGAGCAGGATGCCTATTAGGCTATTACTATATGACTTCTACACATTCTACACATTAAAGGACAGTGTAATCGATATTTCATGATAGGTTATGTAATCAGATCATGCACGTGTATACAAAGACAAAACATAGTTTACTTTCAAGAATGTACAGAAAGTCAATGAAACAAGTTATTTCTATATTAATTTTGCATTTAATATGTAATGTTTTAATATATACAATTGTATTATCTGTATACAATCAGTGGGGCATTCCGACCAAAAATGGTGCATTGCGACCAGACCGTTGGAGCATTGACTGCGCCGTTGGAGCATTCCAACTATGCGGTTGGAGCATTGCGACTACGTTTTGTGCATTCAGGTAGTGGTGCATTCAGGCAGTGGGGCATTCCGACTATAATTGTCCATTCTTGCCAGGCATTCTGGTAAACAGTGTAGGGGGGGGGGGTCTAAGTATATGTTGCTCGAGTGTGTGTGATATTATCACCAGGAAATTGGACAATACTGAATAAGAAATGAAGAAGAAGAGACTTCACAACTCAATCACAAATATATATAGGCGATGCGACGGATATATCAATAAATAATTGATGATGGGAATGTCCTATTGTATCAACGTGGTGATAACCAGTGTCCATGGAGACGGGTCAAACTCACCTATCTTGGCGATGCTGGCCAGCAGTATCCAACCGGTGACGACCATAGGGCCAGCGACATAAGCGAAATCGAATTTAGCGACGCTGTACCGCTGTTCACCCTCTCCCTTCTCCCGGCCCTCGCCCGCGCCCGTCTCGTTCCCCGGCGCCTCCTCGTGCCCCGAGTCATCCATTGACTCGTTGAGCGTCCGGCGCGCGCGGCCGCGGATGGTGCCCGCCTCGACCGGAGCCAAATACCCATGGAACGCTAACACCAGCAGACACACTAGCAGCCATCGCACACCAGCCATCATGGAACTACCGTCGTCGTCGTCGCGTCCATATCTCTTGGCGTCCGGCGCTGTCAATGCAATGGCAAGGCCGCGAAAGGTTGCGGAGACAAACCGTCCAACCAGTCGCTCGCAGCTCACCTCGCCTGCCCTGCCGATCTTCTTTGAGCAGTGAAGCGAAGCTCTACGATTATTCGCCGCCGTACGATGTTTACAAGGCGCGTATGTACGATGACGTAATTGCGGATATAAAATTGTAGAAACGAACAATCGGTGATATTGATAGGCTGGCCGGCTGGCGAGTCCGGCTGTGCGAAATGTTGTGTCACATGCTGTGAAGCTTATTAATTATATGAACGGTATTTAAATTGGAAGTTTTGCAATACAGCCATTTATTGAAATTTGCATGCGCTTGACTTGGAGTGACACTTTGACGCGTGTTGCTCAGAATGAAAGCGTCTTCTACGGCGACGAAATATAAGGGGGTTCAAGAATCTCCAATTGCACCCCTCTTGAGGCTCGCCAGCAAAACGGGGGCACATTCCAAAGGTATGTGCCCCCAGGTCCTCTGGATCAAAGTATGCCTATCACCATTCACATAGACATATCCCGAGAGACCAGGGGGGTGGCAAATGTACCCACATGTACCCATTACTGCACATGTACCCCTGTATGAGGAAGTACTTGAGATGTGTGGGTGAGGACAAAAGATGGAGAGAGGAGACTGCTGACAGGAAGCTAGGGAGAGAACGAACAGGACGAGTGGTTCAACAATACCACACCTGACCTAAAAAAACACAATAATCGAGGGAAAACGACGGCAGGCAAAAGATGTAACGGCAAACCACAACAAAGGAGGGAGAAGAATATCACATATTTCTTCGGAACGGTGACAGCATCTGGTGGAACAGCCGAAGAAAGAAAGCGATTGTATTTGTGGTTTCCCAAAGCGTGATGAGCAACGACGTCTTGAACAGGACACGCACATTGACAAAGATTAAATGTCGCGAATGAATAAAATAGCCAATCCCAGATTCGACATGTGAGGTTGACACGCCTCCGTAGAACAGGAAGTGGTTATCCAACTGGTCGTGTCCGTATCAGGATGTGGCAGAGGTGGGGTGCCGGGATGTTGACCTTCAAACAATGGTGGGATATGAAAATTTGGGTCCGTGTCACACACCCTCGCCAGTATAGTCATTTAGTTATTTAAAATATCGATATTTCTTACTAGACTAAATTGGTTTCACAATACATCCCTTACAACTGTTGATTTACTTGATATAACAGAGCAATTGAGAACATTTTTGGTGTATAGTCACACAACCTCCTTGTTTATAATCCCTTACAATGTGAAAAGATGTATAACTTGGTAGTTGAAACCGGGAAGTCTGATCGGATTGAGCCCATGTCTCAGTAATTGCAATAATGTCAAAGTCCATATTAAGTGATTCTACTAAAGTAGTAGTTCGTTTTTATAAGACCTCCATGTTTACATTTATATGGTGTTTACATATATATTAACAATGTTCATTACTAGATTGTTGCATGTGTTAATTTGAGCTGATTCGTTCGCTACATGTAAAACATAAGAACACTGTTGGATTGTTTTCCCTTGTAAAGTTACACTGTTAAATTCTACACACACAACTGTATGAAAAGATGTAGTCAGAAATCAGGATGACAATTTTATTAATTAAACATATATATACATCCGTAGGCTGTATTGTCACCTTCGTTACTACATCAAATGTTCCTACAATGTAGAGCACATTGGAAAAAAAATCATTCTACACATATTACTGCATTAGTACAACGTAGTCATACATACAGAATGGACCCATATTTGACAGATACACTGTTACTACATGACATAATGTCACCTCCGTGACAAACCATTCGCCTCCTACATGACGCAATGTCACCTACATAACAAACTCGTTAATGAACATATCTTAATTAAGATCATTAAGCAATAATTCAGCTCGGCTTTGTTGAGCAACACGTTGTCCAACATTATCCAATCAATCAAATATAACATAGTTTATTGCCAGTTTAATTTTAGAAGGATATTAATAAAAATGTGGCAAAAATATGGAAAATCCTTGTATAATGTTAGTGGGTGAGTGGTGAAAAGAAACTGGGAGGGAATAAAGTAGCCCGTAACATCGACATTGCTCCGGTTATTTTTTTTATTTCGTTCCGATCGCAGTGTTTAAGGGGGATTCATAGTGGTTGGGATAAAGACGGGAGAAAAAGGGGACTCTGTGCAAATTAATATGCTAACAATTAACGTAGTAGTATGTTCATCAATCTGGCGCCTACAAACCTAATCTTCGGCGATTGTCACCAACTCGCTGCATCGACGCAGATATTCTAATGTCAACATCCTGTCCGCTTGTTCGTACTGCATCCACAGGGTTTTCAATGCCTTCTGCCGAGATGTCAAAGACAATGGAGACATCTCCTCATTGGTAACAAATGGCCCAATCGAATACCTGCTATCGTCCGCGTGACGTGAACGGAGATGAAGGAAATTGAGAAGAAAGCACAGACACTCAAAAGCGTTAGCGTTAACCAATCTTCACAAATCCACATCACAAATGGGACTCCAACAGGTGTGATATTCAGTGTTTATACAAACCGTGACTACACACATTCTTAGAGAAGAAGAGTATCAACAAATAGTTGTGCTACGCTGCTTAATTGAACATTAGTTACTATTATTGTTATTACATCCTACATATCTGATCTATTATAACAACTTAATTCACACGCTACAAGTGGAGTTATTATTATGTTGTTTACACTACATTGCTTCAGTTCACTCAGCTATATGAGTACCTGGCTATGGACAGTGGTGGATATTTGTGTACAAATAGTCTTCGCGCATTAATTGCAGCGCGGCTGAATGCTTCCCAGAGAAGTTGAGATGTTGTTCGATTGAACAGGTCTGCCAGGGGGTAAAGTGTAAAGCGCATTGGGTAGTCCCGAGGACTGGATACTGTGCTATATAAGAACTTACCTTTTTTTATACAATTATTCTGGGGTTGACCAGTCCACTCAATAAGTACTTATTTTATACTAGTTTAAATGAACTGGTTACAGCTTTGGTTGGCTCCGCTGTCAGCCCGGAATTTAATGTCATTTCATTGTCTGTTACACTTGTTTGATCACATTTGTATGTATGATTGATACAATTCTATCTTTCTGTGTGTCTGTCTATGTATTTTCTTGTTATTCAGAATGTAACGTTAGACAATATACTAACACAAATCTGACACGCAAGATCTGCTCAGTTCCTAACTTCTATTCAAAGCATTCAAGGAGGACTTTGTAAGAACTGGATTACCCAGGTAGGCCTTCATGTCATCAAAGTAAAACGGAAACTAACATCAGCTAGATGCTAGCTGCTGATGTCCGTTGCATTGTTTCAACACTGTTATTCAAACAAAAAGGTTTGTTCGCTGAAACAATACAAGGGTATTAAGCCAATTGCTATGGCCTCCAAATCAAAGGACAGACACCATCGCCAATGGCTACTAGTTACTATTCCATGATTGTTGTTCAATGGTAATATTGTCGTGACCCCTAGTTTCCGGGTCACGGCCTCGTATGTTTGGATACTTCCTGTTGTGAGTTGCAGTTTTGTGTTCTCTTATTAAAACACTGTTCTAGTTACGCATACGTACTAGTGTTTGTTTGTGTGACTCGAAGTGTGCATTTGATCACCTAATGGCGTCGTGGCAGCGCTCACAACGAACCCGCTCACCAAAACGGGCGTAATAAAAGCAGATACACATTGACAGTCCGCCGACCTCACGGCGCAAACAGCTAGCCGAAACGGCTCTGTATCACTAGCAGGTGTGGTAACAACATGGCTAACAACATGCAACGCGCACCGAGACAGTGGTGCCTCACAAAAACGGAAACGGTCAACACATTTGAGAACTGGCGCCAGAACCTCGTCTACACCCTCTCACTCGACCCAAACTTCGCCCAGTTTATCGCCACTGACGCTAAATGGGAGAAGCGATGTGCAGCACATCCAAACCGCGGCTTCACCGACGAGAATGATCACACAGCCATTCAGCAAGCCTACATGCTCGATCTAATGTTAGGCCAAATAGCGAACTATTGCCCAGTCATATCGCGCAACACGATCGCCAAAAACTCAACCAGTTTATCCGGTATCTGGCAAACTATCCGACTGCACTATGGGTTCCAATCTACAGGGGCCCATTTCCTGGACTTTGCTGATATCCACCTACAAGCTGACGAACGCCCCGAAGACTTGTATCAGCGCCTAGTGGCCTTCGTTGAAGACAACATGCTACAAGAGGGAAGTGTCATTCTGCACCACGGTGACGTCATACACGTTGACGAAGAAATGTCTCCTTCCCCAGAGAACATGGTAGTACTGACCTGGTTACGACTTATCAACCCCGCACTGCCTAAGCTCATAAAGCAACGATATGGCACAGAGCTGAGGTCAAGAACACTAGCATCGATCAAGCCAGAAATATCACAGGCACTCGAATCACTATTAGTCGAGATTGCGTCTGCTGACACCGCAAAGGTTATGCGCACCGAGACTAGGCCTAACCTACGCGGACAAAGACCAGCGTTCTCAAGACGACAACCGGCACCATCTAACAACCCTAGGCGTCCCACGAGCGTGAAGACTTGCCCTCTTTGCAAACAAGTAGGCCGCAGTGATGTACACCACTTCCTCAGCGAGTGCTCGTACCTTCCGGAACAAGATCGCCGCTACATGGCTAAGGTACGACAAGTCAGTGATATCATCGACGGAGTCGATGAAGGCGACGACGATACCTACGAAGTTTATGACGAACGCCCCGTAAACACCACTACCGTGCAACGTATCCATGTACGACAATCGCCTTACCTCGTCGCGTTCCACGACCATCACGCCGTTCGAGTGACGATCGATAGCGGTGCAACGGGCAATATGATCCGTCATGACACGGCAGTGAGATTGGGGTGTACTATCAAGAACTCTTCCCAATCGGCTCACCAAGCTGACGGATCATCGCCTCTAACCATAGTTGGCGAAATTACCATATCACTCGCCCGCAAAAATAAATCATTCCAGTTCTGTGGACTAGTGGTACAGAATCTGGATGTCGAGATGCTGGCCGGGACACCATTTATGGAAGTCAACGACATTACCATCCGTCCCGCCAAACGAACCATCACCCTCGCAGATGGCACCACGTACACATATGGTACAACACAGAGGGCCCTCAACAGGCATGCAGTCCGCCGTGCCCACATACTGCGAGCACCACCAACCAACATCACTGTGTGGCCAGGCGACTTCGTGGAAGTCGACCTGCCTTCAGACGCGTATATCGCAGACGCCACATTCGCTCTGGAACCACGTCACGATACCACCGGCAACAAAGGAGTACACGAGAACGATGTGTGGCCACAACCTTCACTAATCACCAGCGTTGAAGGTGTATTGCGCATACCAAATCTCACGAACTCCACTCGCACACTGAAAAGAAACGAACACTTTTGCCAAATCAGAGAAGTGTTCGTATCCGACAAGGCAACATCCATACCAGACAGTCAATGCACCAGCGTAGCCGTAAGCATACGCACACGCAGCTCGAATGCTACTGCAATCAAACACTCAACAGCGGTCACCATCGATCCTGATCACGCGCTCTCCCCCGACGAACGAGCGGCATTCCGATCGATCGTGGAAGAGTATGACGACGTATTCGACCCAAGCTACAGTGGATACAATGGTCACGTGGGACCATTCAAAGCTGTTGTCAACATGGGCCCAGTACAACCGCCCCAACGTAAAGGACGCCTACCCCAATACGCACGAAACCAGCTCGTAGAACTCCAAAACAAGTTCGATGAACTCGAGACGATGGGCGTGTTCGTCCGGCCTGAGGATGTACCGGTCAACGTCGAGTACCTCAACCCGTCATTCCTGATAAAGAAGCAAAGCGGAGGACACCGACTCGTCACTGCCTTCACTGACGTAGGCCGCTATAGCAAGCCGCAGCCTTCATTGATGCCTGATGTCGACAACACCCTACGAAAAATCGCACAATGGAGGTACATAGCGACTACCGATATGTCCAATGCGTTCTACCAAATCCCTCTATCGCGTGAATCAATGAAGTACTGCGGAGTAGTCACTCCGTTCCGCGGTTTACGCGTATACGCTCGCTCAGCGATGGGCATGCCCGGGTCCGAAACCGCACTCGAAGAGCTGTTGTGCCGCGTACTGGGAGATCTACTCGAAGAAGGTGTCGTCGCCAAACTGGCAGACGATATATATTGTGGAGGAAACACCATCGCCGAACTCCAACAGAACGTAAGACGATTGCTCCAAAGCTTCGCCAACAGCGGGTTGCGCCTGTCCGCTGCCAAAACAACGATGTGCCCTACTACGACCACGATACTTGGCTGGGTGTGGAACCTCGGCTCCATCCATGCAAGCCAACATCGCATCGCCACGCCAGCTGCGACGCTCCACTCACAGTCAAAGCGATGCGAGCATTCGTCGGAGCCTACAAAATGCTAGCACGCGTCATACCAGGATGCTCCGCCTTGCTTGCCCCGTTCGACGAAGTAACGGGTGGCAAACAGTCAAGTGATCGCGTCACATGGACCGATGCATTAAGAGAAGCCTTCAAACACGCACAAACCAGTCTTCAGACTAACAAGGCTATCACATTACCTCGGCCAAGTGACGAACTATGGCTAGTGACGGACGGCGCTGTCAAACAATGCGGTCTAGGAGCCACCTTGTACGTGATGCGCAATGGCAAATTGATGCTGGCCGGATTCTTCAGCGCAAAACTCCGCGGACGACAGATCTCCTGGTTGCCATGCGAAGTAGAAGCACTATCCATCGCAGCCGCTATCAGACATTTCAGCCCGTATATCGTACAGTCAGCGCACAACACAGCGATACTCACAGACAGCAAGCCTTGCGTACAAGCCCACGAGAAGCTTTGTCGCGGTGAATTCTCCGTCAGCCCGCGCGTATCGACATTCCTATCAGTCGTCAGTCGGTACCAGGCAACTATTCGCCATCTCGCCGGTTCAGCTAATGTTCCATCAGACTTCGCGAGTCGCAACGCACCCACATGCCGGGAACAACAGTGCCAAGTGTGCTCCTATATACGACAGACTGAAGAGTCAGTCGTGATGCAACGCGTTACAACAGACGACATAACATCTGGGAAAGCTCGACTTCCGTTCACCAATCGTTCAGCATGGCTCGGCATTCAAGCAGACTGCCAAGACTTGCGAAGGACTCATTCACACCTTACACAAGGAACACGACCATCCAAAAAGGTGACAAACGCGAAAGACGTCAAAAGATACCTTAACGTCGCATCAATCGCTCGTGACGGTCTACTGGTCGTACAACGTAACGACCCACTGAGTCCTACACGAGAGTGCATCATCGTACCGCGAAAAGTCCTAGACGGACTAGTAACGGCCCTGCACATCCAACTGGATCACCCGTCTTCGTACCAGCTAAAGCAAGTCATGCATCGCTATGTATTCGCTCTCGACCTCGACAAGTCTGTCGAGTCCACCTCGCGCAGCTGTCATCACTGTACGTCGTTACGGAACACCCCAAACCTAACTATCGCGCAATCTACCAACGATCCCCCAGAAGTAGTGGGTATCTCATATGCAGCCGACATCATCAAACGAGAAAGACAACTGATCTTGGTGCTACGCGAGTGTGTAACATCATACACGGTAACATGCTTCGTCAACGACGAACGACGCGACACGTTACGGGACTCCATCATTCAACTCTGCATCGGCCTCCGACCGCTTGATGGACCTCCTGCCGTAATACGCACAGACCCAGCTCCTGGATTCGCAGCTCTCGTCAACGACGCACTGTTGAACAAGTATCGACTCACCATCGAACTAGGACGGGTCAAAAACATCAACAAAAACCCTGTGGCCGAAAAAGCCATTCGGGAACTCGAGGGTGAAATTTTACACCAACAACCAACAGGCGGCGCCATCACGCAGGTGCTACTGTCTGTCGCTACTGCCAACCTCAACGCCCGAGTACGAAACAGAGGAATGTCAGCTCGTGAGCTGTGGACCCAGCGTGACCAATTCACCAACGAACAATTACCGCTGAACGACTATAGCATCATTCAACAACAGCATGCCTCGCGCAACGCTAACCACGAACACAGTCAAATATCGAAGTCTCCTCGCGGTTCAGTACCCAGACCCCAACATATCGACATTGGCGACATCGTGTACTTGTACTCAGACAAGAGTAAACTACGCTCCAGGTGTCGGTATCTCGTAGTGAGCACAGAAGGAGAATGGATCAACATCAGCAAGTTCGCCGGTAACCAGTTGCGTGCCACGTCATACAGAGTGAAGCGAACAGAGTGCTACAAGGTGGCAGCTGAAGCTACCCACGATCTTCCAGTGTCGTACCAGTATGACGAACTAACACCCGCAGATGACCCAGCTCCTCCAGAGAAACCTCCAGACGTACCAGTTCAACTCTCGTACCCTCCAGTCACAGCAGCTCAGCCCGTAGAACCATCAACAGCCGAGTCTCATCGACAAGAAACGGCGACAGTCAACAACGAATCGACAATGTCATACGAGCCAGATCAACATAGCTGTCCGCCCGAGGAACCTCCGAGACGCTCTACAAGAACTCGGAAGCCTCCTGAGTATCTGAAAGACTTCATCTCATGAACCTTTATCTCTATAATCATTATTGTATGTCTATATGATAGCTATCTCATAGTAGCATACATAATTATGAGAAGAAAGAAGTCACGCCAATGGCTATTAGTTACTATTCCATGATTGTTGTTCAATGGTAATATTGTCGTGACCCCTAGTTTCCGGGTCACGGCCTCGTATGTTTGGATACTTCCTGTTGTGAGTTGCAGTTTTGTGTTCTCTTATTAAAACACTGTTCTAGTTACGCATACGTACTAGTGTTTGTTTGTGTGACTCGAAGTGTGCATTTGATCACCTAATGGCGCATGTAACAATCTGCTCAATAACACAAAGCAGGAGTAGAGAAGCCAATTACACAAGTCTCTAAATATTTGCCAGCTGTTCAAGCCAACATAAATTAGACGTTGCTGTCGGAAGCTTTATTTCAATGTACTTTGTACAATGCCATTATTCAAACAAACCGACCTGCTCAATAAAACAATGCCACAGTAGCATACAATTAATATGGGCACACATCCAAAACGACCAACTTAAAAGATCTGCTCAACAACAACACCCATGAGCAGGATGCCTATTAGGCTATTACTATATGACTTCTACACATTCTACACATTAAAGGACAGTGTAATCGATATTTCATGATAGGTTATGTAATCAGATCATGCACGTGTATACAAAGACAAAACATAGTTTACTTTCAAGAATGTACAGAAAGTCAATGAAACAAGTTATTTCTATATTAATTTTGCATTTAATATGTAATGTTTTAATATATACAATTGTATTATCTGTATACAATCAGTGGGGCATTCCGACCAAAAATGGTGCATTGCGACCAGACCGTTGGAGCATTGACTGCGCCGTTGGAGCATTCCAACTATGCGGTTGGAGCATTGCGACTAGGTTTTGTGCATTCAGGTAGTGGTGCATTCAGGCAGTGGGGCATTCCGACTGTAATTCTCCATTCTTGCCAGGCATTCTGGTAAACAGTGTAGGGGGGGGGGGTCTAAGTATATGTTGCTCGAGTGTGTGTGATATTATCACCAGGAAATTGGACAATACTGAATAAGAAATGAAGAAGAAGAGACTTCACAACTCAATCACAAATATATATAGGCGATGCGACGGATATATCAATAAATAATTGATGATGGGAATGTCCTATTGTATCAACGTGGTGATAACCAGTGTCCATGGAGACGGGTCAAACTCACCTATCTTGGCGATGCTGGCCAGCAGTATCCAACCGGTGACGACCATAGGGCCAGCGACATAAGCGAAATCGAATTTAGCGACGCTGTACCGCTGTTCACCCTCTCCCTTCTCCCGGCCCTCGCCCGCGCCCGTCTCGTTCCCCGGCGCCTCCTCGTGCCCCGAGTCATCCATTGACTCGTTGAGCGCCCGGCGCGCGCGGCCGCGGATGGTGCCCGCCTCGACCGGAGCCAAATACCCATGGAACGCTAACACCAGCAGACACACTAGCAGCCATCGCACACCAGCCATCATGGAACTACCGTCGTCGTCGTCGCGTCCATATCTCTTGGCGTCCGGCGCTGTCAATGCAATGGCAAAGCCGCGCAAGGGTGCGGAGACAGACCGTCCAACCAGTCGCTCGCAGCTCACCTCGCCTGCCCTGCCGATCTTCTTTGCGCAGTGAAGCGAAGCTCTGCGATTATTCGCCGCCGTACGATGTTTACAAGGCGCGTATGTACGATGACGTAATTGCGGATATAAAATTGTAGAAACGAACAATCGGTGATATTGATAGGCTGGCCGGCTGGCGAGTCCGGCTGTGCGAAATGTTGTGTCACATGCTGTGAAGCTTATTAATTATATGAACGGTATTTAAATTGGAAGTTTTGCAATACAGCCATTTATTGAAATTTGCATGCGCTTGACTTGGAGTGACACTTTGACGCGTGTTGCTCAGAATGAAAGCGTCTTCTACGGCGACGAAATATAAGGGGGTTCAAGAATCTCCAATTGCACCCCTCTTGAGGCTCGCCAGCAAAACGGGGGCACATTCCAAAGGTATGTGCCCCCAGGTCCTCTGGATCAAAGTATGCCTATCACCATTCACATAGACATATCCCAAGAGACCAGGGAGGTGGCAAATGTACCCACATGTACCCATTACTGCACATGTACCCCTGTATGAGGAGGTACTTGAGATGTGTGGGTGAGGACAAAAGATGGAGAGAGGAGACTGCTGACAGGAAGCTAGGGAGAGAACGAACAGGACGAGTGGTTCAACAATACCACACCTGACCTAAAAAAACACAATAATCGAGGGAAAACGACGGCAGGCAAAAGATGTAACGGCAAACCACAACAAAGGAGGGAGAAGAATATCACATATTTCTTCGGAACGGTGACAGCATCTGGTGGAACAGCCGAAGAAAGAAATCGATTGTATTTGTGGTTTCCCAAAGCGTGATGAGCAACGACGTCTTGAACAGGACACGCACATTGACAAAGATTAAATGTCGCGAATGAATAAAATAGCCAATCCCAGATTCGACATGTGAGGTTGACACGCCTCCGTAGAACAGGAAGTGGTTATCCAACTGGTCGTGTCCGTATCAGGATGTGGCAGAGGTGGGGTGCCGGGATGTTGACCTTCAAACAATGGTGGGATATGAAAATTTGGGTCCGTGTCACACACCCTCGCCAGTATAGTCATTTAGTTATTTAAAATATCGATATTTCTTACTAGACTAAATTGGTTTCACTTTGAGGGTTTCGCAGCTGTTTCGCTTAGCCTCAAAACAACTTTTTTTATATCACACTTCAAAAGAGTGCTAACGAAAGCGGAACAAATGAATCACATAAATCATTAATGCATGATATGCCCTTTTCTTCCCTTATCTATTCTAGCCTGTACGGAGTATGTACATACATGTTACTGTGTGAAGGGCGATGATATAATCATGGGTATCCATTACGTTAAGTAATTCGAAATGTCACCTAATGGGGGATGGGTTTGAGGTTAATGAGATCGGTTTTGTACGGCATCGTTGTTTTTCATATAATTTATAATACTAAGTTCCTTAGCCGCGGGACAAGACGACCCGATAAGGTTCCAGGATTTGGCCACCGGGATCGTTATTGTATCAGAAAGAACTTGACATATTGTTTATGGTATGAGTAAATTTGTATTTTGAATTTTATGAAAATCGCATACAGGTATAAAGTAATATATTGGTTTTTCGTCAACTTCCTGGAATGTTTTGGTAAATTGCTGTAACTTAGGCCCACCGAGTTTTGCTATAGTTTCATAGCAGGCTTGGTGCATATAATTAAACGACGTTAGCATATTTGTTAACATTTTACCTGCTTAATTATATAAATATCAATTTAGTTTAAAATTTTGCAAACTAACGATTATGTTGAATCAATCGCCCTATTCCTAGCGTGATCGACATAACAACTGTGGGGCATATACATAATTCATGATTTATATGAATATTGTTCCGTTTGTGCTATTATTAAGTGAAAATATAGTTGTTAGCATCTGTATTATTGAAAAATGCTGTTGTATTCACTGCATTGACTAAATTACATTCTGCCGGTAATGGTGTAGATGTCACGGTGATTCATGGCACGGGGGAATTGTGGCGCGGTGAGTATAATGCCTATGTACACCCGTGGGTATTCGCTGCAGGCCCGGCTTGCCGTTATTGTGAAACAACCACATTTACGCTTCTATTTGCGTCTCCCTCCTCGACTCTGTAAACATCCCATTGTGCAGCCAACAATGGACCTCTAGAAGCATTCCCGGCGTTACAGCCATCCATTAACACGAGGAGCAGAGCTGTGAACAAAATTGTTATTGTACTGCTCATTTCTGACACTGTCAAGCATTGTCAGGTATGTATATAGAGTAATTTGGTTATCAGAAAAAAAAACTTTATTAAACTTGAAAACAAACACATTGTCTGATTGTGTGACGCCACAGCCAGGCGTGATCCTGCCTGGCTGATTCTCGCAATGTTTATAATATTGAATAAACTCTACCAACACTGATGAATATTATTAATTGTTCATATGAAATGCCTGGTTGGGTTTCTGACATAACTATCACTATGTATACAAACATTTTATGAGTTGATATTTATATGCTATTTGAAGTATTTCAGTATCATATATCAGGATCAATTATTTCACTATTTGTCATGTTACATGTAGGTTACAGTTTAAATTTGCCCAAATACCAGTGTACACTGACTACAACTGTAGGCATCCTTTGTATTTAGGTACTATATTAAACTTATATATTTCAGGTGAACTGTCTCACAATATCATTAAAGCAGAACCTTGGCTGACGAAAGAAAAGGAAGTTTTAAGGCAATCGATACACAGCCGCGAAGACATCTGCCGCTGTTGAACCTGAACCACAAGAGACACCACCAGTGCTACGTAGCTCATCAGCTATGAAACTTGTATCTGAAATGCCCATCGTTGATGATACCCTCAGTGGCTACCGAATGTTTGACGTTGACAAACTGACAAATTTCATTCAGCAATTTCCATGTCCTGCTTGTCAGCATCAAGATTATGACGTGACAGTGGTGAAAGTAGGGCTCGCTACTTCGATGAAGTTCACATGCAAAGCGTGCACTGATGAACTGAACTTACACAACACTTCTGGTGAGAACATCAATGTGCGTTTCCAGATGGCCATCTACAGCATTGGAGGCCATTATACTCATGGTCAGCGGTTCCTCGCCAATATGAACATGCCACCTCCCGTCAGTACAGGTCGATCAAACCACTACAAGGACACCATCCACGCAGCGACTGTGAAGGTAGCACAGCAGAGTATGGCAAAGTCTGCTAGAGAACTATCTGACACTTTATCCCCTGGTTGTAATGCAACTGTTTCTTGTGACGGTACTTGGCAGAGGCGTGGGTTCTCTAGCAAAATGGTGTAGCTACGGTCCTATATGTGAACCCAAATGGCCCTGCCAAAGTCATTGATGTTGACATTTGTAGTAACCACTGTGATGCATGTGCTAAAGCTAGAGAGAAATATGATGCAGACCAGTTTGCAGCCTGGTACACTAAACATGAACCGGCATGTGCCAAGAATCATCAAGGTAGTGCCGGCCAGATGGAGCCGAGGGGTATGCTTCGTATTTTCAGGTCTGAGGAAAAACATAATTTCTAGTACAGTGGGTATTTGGGTGATGGGGATTCAAAAAAGTTTCTCAACTGTTGCCAATGCAGATCCACCAGTGTATACAGATGTAGAAATAACAAAGGTGGAGTGTTGTGGCCACGTACAAAAGCGTATGGGATAGCGATTGCTAGACAAAGTTGCAGAACTTAAGTCAAAACGTTTTAAATAAGGGCGGAAGAGATAAAAGGGCATAGGTAGTGAAGCCAGTAGAAGGCGGAGACAACTTGCAGAGGCTGCAGCAAGCACCAGCGATGCTAGTTACCAAGGAGGAGCATTCTAAATGAAGCATTCTTGCCAATATGCACATGGGAAACTTTAAAATGCTGTTTTCTTGATTTCAAATTTTCGGTAAATTTTCTTGTTTTAAAACACAATATATAGAAAAGTTATTGGTGAATATTGATGAAACTTGGTGTGAGAGTGAAGTAGTATATAATAAATCATGTGAACTAGAATAATTGATATTGTTTAGATACTTACATCGATAAAAGGTATTTTGTAAATGCACACACATGCTGAGTCACAATTATGAATAAAAAAAATCATATTTATTTTGAAACTGAAGTGACATAATTTGTTTTACTTCACATGAAGCAATGACATTTTACCAACAAACAAAACAAAATTCAGCTCTGTATCTCAAAAACTGACTTTGGAATCATGTTTTGAAAATGCCCTATATATTTGCTTTGTCGGCCATCTTGGATCACGTGACATGTCGAAATTAGGTCAACGTTACATTTTTCCATTCCATACTCCATTATGCTCACATGCAGAACATTTGACATCTCTAGGTGTAATAACAACAAAGATTATTTTTTATGGTGAAACCTGCCCTTAATTGCATTGCTCAGTTAGGCGTTAGCGCAGTCTCGTGTTAGACTTTTTATTATAATAATAGGTTTTATTTCTTTGCAATCAAAAAAGATTGAATAAAATACAGTAAAAATGATAAAATATTCGTTATAAAATGTATGATTAAATAGTTAATTAAAGGGAAACATAAGGGAACTTTTTGGGATTAAGCACCTAAGAGTTAATGCAAACTAACTATTTCCAACTATAATCATATTTTTAACGTCAGTGGTTTAGTAGTAAAAAATATTTGAACACACCCTCTATCAAATTTCATGAATTCCGCCATATTGAACAGAAAATGACGTAAGCAATGCTGCGTACTTTTCTGGATTTTGTGTGTACTAGTGTTTCCAAAAAAACGTCTGGTGGCGCTGTGCGATGTTACCCATTGAGTTTAGATAAGATGGCGTGTCGTTACGGTTCTGATTCTTCGTCTGATGAAATGGATTCAGAAGTTGTTGGATATCGGTTTCAACCGCAAAGACAAGGGCCAGTATTGCAAGATAGACCAGAGCGTTCTGGTGACCGTAAGCATGATAACGTAGACGCGCAGGAAGTAGAAATGCAGAGGCGACTAACAAGCCGAGACGTAACTGACTGGCGACTGGTGGTGACGGTGTCGCTGTGAAAAGTGTCAAGTTGTTTTTTTGGTTCAGAAAGGAGTGTCTGCTGTCAGAAAACGGCTGCGAATCGTCAGCACGCAGAGCACGCAGAGCATGTCGGTGGAGGTAATTATTTACGTTCTAGTATAAATAACTGCTCATTATGAGGTCCGCGCTGGGTAATAATTTAAATAAACGTATGAACTGAGTGAGTCGATTGCTCGGTCGGTGGCACCTCGAATCGAGGCTCGATTCGACGACAGTCCTCAGTTCTCATGCCAGTGCCGTGGGCTCGGTGTCCGAGTGTCCAGTTTTACGGGAATATTACCTAAGGTTATACCTTCGCCGTTTTAAAAACGGTTCCAGGAACCGAGTTCAAAATTGTCCACGGCTATGATAGAAAACAAACAGGTTAACTGTTGTGTCCCCATTATTATATTTACAGTAACGACTATGCATGTGTATCACCGTATGAGAAAAATGTGTGGCAGTATTAATTGTTCTTTTAATAGGCTTGAATTTAATTTTATAGAGAGAGGGCATAATTCTTGTATAAATACAGAAAGACAATCCTAATCCATGCTGCTTGTGACATTGGCTTCATTCAGAATGGAACAGTGGAACTTCACTTTTAAGGTCACCCTTGGGACTGTATAAAAGTTATCTTACTAGCGGTAGTACTGATATCCTATACTATACCGAGGCTGTATTACCAAGGTCACCATATAGCGAGGTTCCACTGTAGTAATAACAATCCCTGTTTGTTTATCATTCATGTAACACTTTCATTTAAACGCTTGGTTCTTTGTTGCAGGTGGGCTACGATGCGTTACAAATGGCCAAGGAAATATACTAGTTGCTATGAATCACATTCGGTTAGATAACTAGACCCTCCAACGAACAAGTAAGTATATATTCATGTGTTATAACAGCAGTGAAATGTGTTGTTAAATATTTATTGACATATATCAACAATGACGATAATACTACAGTAACCAGAACATCAACAAAGCAACAGCAATTTTAAAATGTATAAACATGCAGGGTGCTGTATAATATGTATGAAGTTTCATAAACTGTATATACTAGGCATAGTTAGTAGAAATCTGCCAACATTTTTTAATGTTTAATAGTAAACAACATAGGATCATTCTAGAACATTTTGAGTAGCATGCCTATGCGAGAATTGAAGAAAGGTTCAAATGATTTCATAGAAACACTGCTTGTTGATATATACCAATTTGACAAGGAAATGAACTACCTCAAACCTATTTTCATACATCACCTGCTGACAATGTTAGTAAATTTATTTGAGCCTTGTTTTATATCAGGTCTCTGAGGTGGGCTGCATATAGACAGTTCATCTGGTGGATCCATGGCAAGCTGGGCCGAAAGGTACGTAGAGTTATACCAGCGTGTGCCAGCCATCAAATACGATCACACTTCCCTGCACTCGATGGGACACAACAAGAGGGATTCCACTTGGCACTGGAGGACTGAACTAGACTAAACTAGAGGATGCATTTGTCACCTTATACAAAACTATGGCTGTAGGTCGAAATGCAAACAAAACAGCCAGTCCCTTGAAACGTCCTTGTCAATTGTCAGTCGATTTGTAAATAAATAGTTGGATTGACTATTTATTTACAAATCGACTGCCTCTTGATGCCAGCAGATCATGTTTCATTGGCTTGGGCACACCTGCCCCAAGGACTGCAATTCCAGTTGGGACAGTGATTCCTGGCTGTTTCAGATTTCTCATAGACATCATTCACTCTTTCCATGGACATTTGGGTTTGCAGGTAAATCTGCTGCTGTGTTTTGTCGTTTGCAGCACCCACTGCTTGCGCCTTCTTGACCAGACATCCACAACGTTAACAGGGTTGTCTGCGCTAGGGCTTGGACAGAACTTCCATATCAGAGCAGACAGTATGAGCCGTGCTTTCGTCCCTATAATAAACAGGACATACAGTATTGTAATAAAATTCTTACCAACAAAAAGCAACAAACCCATCAGCATCTATATCTTGTTAGTAAGCTGCTGTGAATTACTTTCCTTACGACTGGTCAGCTTTCAGTGAACTTTGAAACGCCATTTTTCAAATGACAACAATGTATAAATATGTCTTCTATAATTGCACTCGGTAATCGTGTTTAAAAATGTTGACTGTTTGAATCATACTCAAATGGCCAAATATTCATAATCAGACATTGAAAAAATAATATTTATAATTACAAACAAGGCATCCCATTATGACAGTCCTCCACAGTTGCATTTATCATCACTCGTTTTTGTCATGTATTTTATATATGGTATATACAGTGACTATTTTGTTATCGTTACTATTACATGGAAAATTTATTACACTAAAATAAGTGAATACAGTTTTGAAGTATTCACGCCATCTCTGTGACATAGTTAACACCTGACAGTCCTGTCCATTCAACCACCATCCTCCTCTGGGAAGTATTCAGCTCCACACAGCATATACTACGAAAATATTATCACTGTCAGGTACTCATTTATTTATCCGAGTGAACTGGCTGGAGCAATGTGGAGTGAGCAAAACTCCACAAGCTTTGAAATGGCAGACTTAAAAGATTCTGATGATCTAACCACTATGTTACCATGCCACAATACGTTAGTGGTGCTATTATTAGAATGATTGAGGTCATTTTTTTACAACTAAATACCTATTGCAATGTATGACTTCTGTCCTACCTTCATAGAAGAAGTGCTGTCTTTTGGAGCAGTACTTGAGCAGGTAACTGTGAAATACTTCAAGTTGTCCAGTGTGGCAGTAATTTGTCAGGTGGGGAAGAGCTGGCAGAACATGTCGTGGTGTAATGGTGGAAGTAGGAGCAACCCTCTTTCGTGTAATCTGTAAAACATGACATTGTGTTTGTGCACTATTACGGTAAAGCATTTGCTAAATTATCACATTACAAAAATAAGTAAATAAAATAAGATAATGTAGAATTCAAGTGAGAAATCAATAATAGTTTCCATGTGAATAATGCAGTACATACCGACTTGATGTGATGTGCAGTAGACTTGCTAGATGTAGTAGGCCCTGGGGACAGCGGAATGTGAGTGGACAATGGTTGTGTAATATTCTGCAATAGAGACAGATACTGAATAAAGATCATGTCTGAATTAATTATGGAGTGTTTGTTATCATTAATAATATGGTCATATAGTGGGTCATTCTATGTGAAGGTAACCAATAATTCTGAAATTGGTTGCACTCAACTCTTCAGTTTTGAATAATCAATTTGGAGATATCCCTTGAGAAGATGAACATGAAACCAAAATAGGAGCCTCTCAACTCCAGTAATTTTGGGCTACAGCAATTTGACATTTAGAACTTCAATTTATAATTACGTTGAGTTTAAAAATTAAATAAAACAATCAATATTTCAAATGTTAATATATATTGCCTTATTAAATTTGTAGTTTTTTATAATGAATAAATAAAATCATAATATCAATAATGTTACTGTTGTGTTACTTTAATTCTTGTTACTTTTTTATGTAGTTTTCTGACAACCAATTAAACTATACTGCTACATTGCTACACTGCTGCTTGGTTGACAGATAAGTATCAGTTCAAGTACAAATTGTAAAACCAGTACAAAAATAATTTTGTGATATTTTTCACACCAATGGGAGTTTAGGTTCAATACTCTGCAAGCAGCCACTAAACCCGTCTTATGTGAAAAGGATAGTTTGTCGCAGACATACTATCAATTCTTATTTGATTTGGAATTGAACTGATAAAACACATACATTTGAATAAAAAATCAAAACAGACTGAATTGGAATTGAATGAACTGATCAAAACAAATTACAGTAAACCTCGTCTAAGTTGGATTCAATCGAACCGAGTGATTTAATCCGAGTTGCGCAACAATCTGACTTGGCCGAAGATGACATATCCCAGCGCCAAAGGCAACCCTCTAAAAGCCCTTGGGTAACTGTAAATAACGCGGGAACTCTATAAATGTTGATGTCCACAAGCAACATACAACATCATACAGTATTAAAACAGTTTTATGCTTAATTTTGGCATGGATCTCTAAGGTTATAGCTTACCAAGTGATTTTGTTGAATACTGCGTTCCGACTTAGGCGAGGAAAAACACATTAACCCGGATCAAATGGACCGACTCAGTTATTCCGAGTTAGGCAAAGATCCGACTTACACAAAGATTTTTATGGGAAATTCATTACAAATCAACCGTTCCTCGGAATTCTGTCCGAGTTGAGCAAAGATCCGACTTAGGCGAGGTTTACTGCATTTACAATGATTTCTTATAGAAATTTACATTTATAAATGGTAACAGTCCCAGTACACACACAAAGGGTTTATCACCTGACCACACCTGGGTGACATGAATCCAGGATAAAAACCCTTATGTACTGCCCCTTTACATAACCCAGGTTGGTTTCCTTTGTTCATAATTTCTCTTATCTGCTCTTTCAGTCCCTAAATTCTCTATTTACACCAGTTTTATTACCAGCCTAAAACCTGACTGGTAATTGCAATTGGTATCTGCCTACCAAGTGGTTTATGGAGAAGTGGGTTTGAAGGGCTTGATCTTTGTTACATCTCAAGTGATGGATGAGCTAATTACCTGTATTGCAGATTAGGCTTTCAAAGTAATTATTTTAATGATTTGTTAAAATATGAAACAGGTGGTGAATTTGCGAATACAAAACAAAACACATTTTAATGTATATATATTGATTGAATTTCAACATCATAAAAGTGACACCTACATCAAATCAAAGTTGTCAAATTGTCAATTATCATTCTAAATACACCAGTAGAATTGTCACTCACTTTCAATGAAATAAAAACATTGTCACTGTTATGTAATGGGAGCTGATTATCCAGATTTCCCTGCTGCTGATTGATGGGTAGTTAGTGGAACCCTTATCAATGGTTATTAGTCAGTGATTTTTATATGACAAATGTTCAACATAATGTATTTACAACAAATTAATTTTAACACAAACACATTCCGCGTAATGTTATTACAAAACATTCTGATGGGGTCATAGCGACAATTCCAGACTTTTCTGTCCGGTGATGTTAATCAAAGACAAAGTGCTATACTATCGCTCACGCGAATTGATTGCCGTTAACTTTGCTAGTCGTCGGCTTTCTTCTAGTCTTCAATGTGTCATGTAGTTCTAGATTATTTCCAGCATATCTATGCCTTTGTTCAAAGTAAGTCAAATTCCCGGTGGAAGGCATGCATTCCTCAGAGCCAGAGCTGAGACCCGAGGCTAAGTCTGTCTGAGGTTCAGTTCCTGCCGACACCATTCCCAAACTAGAAAGTTAACTAACTAACGTATATAACGTCAGATCCTGCAATATGAAATGGTACAAGATTGTCATTTAGGTACTGAATACTCAATACTAACCTTCTTGCGATCTGACTTAACCTGACAGCGCGCTAGACGGAGAATGTGCGGCGTTTCGACGGCTGTGCCTGTGGTCTGTAACTAAATAGATTTAACAAGATTTAACAAGATTGCCATCCAGAGAATTAACTCTAGATGGCAGGTGGACAAGGAAGCCCTTTGGCTTATCGAGAGTCCAACTCTTTTATCTACATATATCCAGCCCTTCTGAGGTATGTGTCGATTTTATTTTTAAACATATTCACACTACTAGCACCCACACAATCATCAAATAATCTGTTCCATTCATTCACAGTCCTTTGTGAAAATGAGAACTTTCTCACGTCTAATCTACACTGCTCCTTTACTAATGTAACTTCATGTCCTCTAGTCTTTCTATCTTTCTTAACTGAAAAAAACATATTTCTATCAATATTTTCATAACCATTCAATATTTTAAACACTTCTATCTGATCTCCTCTCAATCTCCTGGTCTCTAGTGTTGTTAAACCACATTCTTTTAGGCGTTTTTCATAACTAAGATCCCTCAGTTTTGGTATCATTTTAGTCGCTCTCCTCTGTACTCTTTCTAGCATATCTATGTCCTTCTTGCGGTATGGCCTCCACGCTTGTATACAATATTCTAAATGAGGCCTAACTATTGTTTTGTACAGCGGTATTATTAGTTCTTTTTCTTTATATGCTATATTTCGCCTAATCAATCCAAGGATTTGATTTCCCTTTGAAGCTGCAATTCCACACTGCTCTGAAACCTTCATGTCAGCACTAATTGTCAGCCCTAAGTCTTTTTCTTTTACAGTAGTACTTAGTACAGTTCCCCCCATTGTATATTCTACATATTCGTTCCCATGTCCTGTGTGGAGGCATTTACATTTCCCAAAATTGAACAACATTTGCCACTTTTCAGACCATTTGACCAACCTGTCAAGATCATCTTGTAAAATATCGTCGGCATTGCTCCAAGCTTCAAAACCCGACGTCGCCGACGTTTCGACGGGTCTTGTTCCATAGCATTGCAAATATACATCCAATTCGAAACACGTTTCTTCAAAATGAGCCGAACAGAATGAACTGTACAGCGTATGCCGTAACATGTGTACATGTGTTGACAACATTGCTTACATCATGGGAACACCGCGGTAAAAATAATGCTGCTCGTTATTGGTTGCTTTTGTGTCGTCATCAGTAAGATGGCTGCCTTCGTGTTATCGAAGATTTCATTAGAATTTTCCACTTTGAGATAATATTACCAGTAAACCACTGACGTTAAAAATGTGATTATAGTTGGAAATAGTTAGTTTGCATTAACTCTGTTAGGGGCATAACACCAAACAGTTCCCTTATGTTTCCCTTTAAGTAAAAAGAACACATGCACGCACAAAGGTATCCACATAGACATACATTCATAACGTTTAATGTTATCTACAGCTTTTGATTAGAGACACCAGTTAATATAGGAGTTCTTAGTTTTGTTTGTTTCCACTTTGGATAGTGGGTAACGTATACCACATCGTGTGTTATGCGTTGTTCCCCTTGGTGTTGGCAGGAGTTTGTGCAGTTTGTGCTGCGGTTGTTCGATTTGTGTAAAGAAAAGTTCACATAATTCAGAGTAACCAGCTGCGCAAACGCAAGTGCTTCTATATAGGGCGTGTCCGGATATATGATGATCGTAGCACGTCTTTGCACTCGCTCCAACTCACTTTGCAGTCCCAGAGTGAGTGAGGTCGACCATGCAGGGCAAGCATATTCTAGCGTAGGCCGGATCACCGTCTTATATACCATTAGAAGGTCTTCAACGGGAATACCTGACCGTTTGAGTTGAAGCAACAGAAACAGTTTCTTGCCCGCTTTTCGTGTTATTGTCATCCCATGTCAAGTTGCTAGTAACAGTGATGCCAAGCACATTTGCCTCAGTTACTCGCTGCGTTTCACTTCCGTGGATTCGTATGGGTGGGAAATTTGACCTTGTTTTTGAAAAGTCAATAATCATCTCTTTTGTCTTACTTTGATTGATTTTCAATAACTTTTGGGTTGTCCATCTGAAGGCAGCGTCGGTTGCTTCCTGGAGGTTTGGTGCCTGAGTGTCGTTGTGCTTGTGGGACGCCTCCGTGGATATAGTTCCAGTTGGATACTGTGTTGCACATTTTCACTTGCTGTGTCCTTTCGGAGAGAAAACTAGTAATCCATTTCATAAATACATCAGGGAGACCAAGACTTGTAATTTTTTTAAATACAATGTTGTGATTGATTAGATCGAATGCCTTTGAGAAGTCAAGGAGTGGTATCCTAGCAAACTGCTTGGATGCATCTGTGCATGTATAACACTGATGCAAAAGGTCAACGAGAGCGTGAATAGTGGATCACGTCTTAATAGAGCCATATTGGTTTGGGTCGACTTGTTTATGCACAACGTCCCATACCCATTTCACTATGAACTCTTCCATTACTTTGCAGAGTACAGCAGTTAAAGAGATTAGTCTCAGATCCGTTTAAATTCAGTTTGGTATAGAGTCTGGGCCAAGTGCTTTATTCGTATCAAGTTTGTGAAGATGACGTCCCACCTCATCAACCGAGATAATGTATTTGGCGGGCACCGATGGCACTTCAAAATGGGGGAATGTTGTCACCACTCAGGGCAGGTAGTCGGTCACTCACTGACTTAAAGAAATCGTTTATCCGTTGGCTGAGTTCCTGGAGGTCACCGTCACACACTTGATTGGCAAAAAGAAGCATGGTTTTGTTGCACCCAAGCAGTTCTTTCATGCCCTTCCACCAATTGCGTGGATTTGAGAATTTTAGTCCGTTGATTTGTTTATCGTAGTAGTTTTTTTGTCAAGGTTTTGCTCATGCGGTTTACCTTGTTTCTGTACAGACGATATAGAGCTCGATCACCAGACTTCCACGCACGTTGACGCCACCGAATCAGATCCCGGTACTTGTCCGCGACACCTATGGCTTGTCTGTTGTGTGTCTTACCACTCACTTTGTTATGAATTGCTTATCCATCCGTTCATTTAAGTTGGACATAAGCTTTTGTAATTGTTCATCGCAGGACGGTAGGTGGCAGAGGTCCTCCCATTTGATTTTCATCAAATCAGCTGTGAACATGGCACCCTCATTTTGCCCCATTACTTTCGTAGTCGCTATTTGTCGATATCCAGTGTTAAGTTTTGAATCAACATATGCTCACAAATGACCACGTCATGGTCAGCACTTCCGACAGGGCAAGCTGTGTGTGGCTGTCGGTAGAGTTTATCCATATTGGTGTATGTTTTATATAATACGGCGTCACCGCGTGTGTGAACAGTCACTATCTGTATCAGATGATAGTGGGCTTTCAGGTGTCGTTCGGGTAGACGATTGAAATCACCAGATAAGATGACGCCAGTCCGTGGGTGGCGTTGCAGTATGTAATCCAGGCATCGGCAGATGTGGTATGACATAATGTTGTTGTCTGCATTAGGTGGGTGGTATATCACACCAACGAAAATATGTGTAAATTGTCGCGGTAACTTGTGAGGGCGAAGCGAGATCCACAACGTCTCCGTGTCATTTGTCCGTAATTCTGTCCATTCGTTAAAGGGGATGCCATGTCTAATTAGGCATATGACCCGTCCACCACGTTTGTCAACACGGTCTTTCCTGATGTGAAGTATCCGGGCATACGAATGGACTCATCTGGTATGTGGTCCCTACACCATGTTTCTGTTACTGTTGCAACATCAGCAGAGTTCAGTTTTAGTATTTGCGAAAGTTCAGTTATTTTTGGTACAAGGGATCTCACGTTGTATTTAATATTACTGGCAGATCCCATTTTACCGTTGAGACGTGTCAGATTTATCAAGTTGACACTAGACGGCTTGGCAGAGGATGTCGGTCTTGTTGACACAATCACACGAATAGGTCGGCGCATGCGTGCTCAAGATCATCGGGTTAGCATTGAGTCGGCGAGTTTAGGTTACTGACTAGCGAAACGATTGATCGACCTCGCTCGCCATGTGTGATCTCACCAATGCTACAGACCGCGCGAGCCCTCCGTGTCAGGCACGATAAAAGCATACGGGTACAGCAATCGAGAACCAACTGAAACGTTGTAATCTTTATCGTAGTAATTATTGTCATTGTGAGTCTCCATCATCCACGGCTGTCGCCGCATTGGACCAAGTCATCAACATGACACTTACACGTTGGTCACAACTTCCATTGCATAGTAACCAAATGCAAAAATCAATAAGGCGATGCCGAGGGAATTGGATTGACGATTGGTTTGTAGTCTGTTTCCCGGAGCCGGATGGTGCGCCTGTATCAGGACGCATGAACCACGTGCCTCTGGGACTGACGAGCATGCCGTCTTGCATCTAGAATGTACGCGAAGGACGGTCTGTGTACATAAACCAGATGTGCAATGACACACTTGTTTGACTGAATTTCTTCTTCTCCCGTGGGGGTCCACGTCACTCAGTATATTTGTCTGCTTTCTTTGTTAATTCCCTCCATCTCTGTTTGTCGTCCGCAACGATCGACCTTCCATTCTTGGTTGTTCACACAGGCCCCCTGGATCCGCATACGCACCCATCTCGTGACAGCAAATGCAAGTTGTTTCGGCAAGTGTCAAATGCCTTTTCCAGGTCGACAAATGAATGCTGTATCCTTTTCAAATTCTCACCTCTTCTCAATAATTTGTTTTATGGCAAACAATCCATTGTCTGTCTCTCTCCCTTTCCTAAATCCCAGCTGATATTCTCTCCGATGTTGCTCTCTACTCTAATTTTATATCTCACCCTAGCATCCAGTATCCTTTCCAGCAATTCCACGGCTTGGCTCAGTAATGTGATGCTTCTGTATCTATATGGGTCATGAACAACTTGTTTGACTGAATATCAATACATTAAGTTGCCCACATTTAACCTGGGGGGTTTTACCATCGGGGCAACTGGGGCTCGTGCCCCATGGCCACGAGTTCCCGGGGGCCCCACTCAAGGGAGGGAAAACTAATTTCAGGGTCCTGAGCTGCCGGGGTCCCACTCAAGGGAGAAAATAATTAATAACATTTCCGGACTGTTCACATGCATAGGCCGGGCTATGTCTAGCTCGTCAGCAAACTCAACGTTCGAAGACCGCCTTTCGTGATTTACTCAGCGAAAACTCATCAGCTACTGAGGAAAAGTGAACTTTCCTCAGAACATTGCACTCTATTGACATAAGTGAAAAGATGTTCGTCCTTTTTTGCCCCATTGTTGAGCGCAGCTCATTCATGATCCGTTTCAGCAGTGAAAATGTGCGTTCTCCATTGGAGTTACACACCGTCAAGCAGAGTAGAGTCGTAGCGCGATTGTAACGGTATTGCTCGTATATATGTATTATATAACATACAAACAACACGTCGAGAAGAATATTATCTGGATACACAGCTGCACTGGTCTAAATCCTAGGCTAGACTGATTCACTACACTAACAGCGGCGGCAGCGCCCACTACTCTATATGCACGTAATGAGCCGTCGTGGTGGCTTAATGTCAACACGATCTCGAAGTGTCATGCGTCTTGCACTTGGCTCGTCTCGCCTCGGCATAATGCCCGGTGTCCCGCGCGGCGTGTTCGGGCGAGGACACGGCGATAACGGAATGTCAACAACAACAGCCGGTTGTCGTTGACCGGTCGGCCGTAGAGCATTGAAGTGAAGTGAAGTTTATTTTTTTAGATCATCATACATACATAGTAAAAGAAACAGTTTGTATCTTGCAGTTTGGATGATCCAGGGAGGCCTGCACTAAGACCTGAGAGATCGCTATCGTACAGGCCTCCCTGTGTCTCTATGAATACATAGTGATTGTGGTCTAGTAGTAGTAGTCATAGTTAATGCTACCTGTAGTAGTCATAGTTAATGCTACCATTTACAAACAACACATATAACAGTGCACATATAACAGTGCTAATAGATCTAACAAAACTAATACTACATAATAGTGTCAACAATGTAAATGCCGTATTTTAATTTTCTAACATGTGTATGAGTGTGATTAGAATATAAATCAAATTATCATTGGTATGATGCAATAATTACACAGTAGATGAAATATAGAAAAAATCCTAAATAATAGTACAATTAAAATTTTGACTGGAAAATTAATAATTTCTATGCGTCAGCTGATATATTCTGTTTGCAGATGTAGCAGTTATTGGAGTAACATTCCGTGTCATATTACCTTATGATATATGTTTTGTAATAACTTACGAAGCCTTGATATGAATGGGTGTTAATTTTTTCCATGGCAATTTGTGGAAGAAAGTTTTCTTGAAGCAGATGTGGTATAGTATGTCTGACACAAAGGCGGCAGTATATAGTATTGGTTTGTTTAATTTGGATATCACAGTTATAGTTTTGTGGGAAATTATTTATTGTATTGGTAAAGTGTTGAGGTGCCTTTCTTTGTCTTGCTGGTCTATAGATATTTTCATTAGAAGAGAACATGTCTTGGAAATATACTGGGACGGTTTTATTTTTATGTCTGTAGACAAATTTCATGCATGATAGTTTGTAAAGGTCATCTGTTTTTAATAGTTTTAGTTCTTTAAATAATGGTGTACTGTGTGAATTATATTTACTGTTTGATATAGATCTAATTGCTTGTTTTTGAAGTTTGTTTATTCGTTTGTTTATTTTGCCACCCCATGCTAATATACCATAGCTTAGGTGTGACATAAATAGTGAAGAATATATTATCTTTAGGATGTATATTGGTATGTAGTGTTTTAATCTAGTGATAATTCCACATATCCTTGATAATTTGTTAGCTATATAGTTTTGGTGAGGAGACCATGTTAAGTTTGAATCTATTATAACTCCAAGAAATTTAAATTGTGTCACCTGTTCGACCGGTATGTTATTGATTTTAATATTAGGTATTTTGTGGTTCTTTAGTTTTCTCTGTTTAGAGTGAAAAATCATCATTTTTGTTTTTGCGGCATTCAGTGACAGCTTATTTACTGCTAGCCAATCTGTTATTTTAGTCAATTCTGAGTTTATATTGTTGGATGTAGCCAAGTCATTTGTTTGTTCATCTGTGAAAGTATTTACTGAGCTCAGCAAGGTGGTATCATCTGCATATACATGATTGGACAAAAGATTTTGCTCACTGTTGCTAGATCATTAATGTATATTAGGAATAACAATGGCCCTAGAATTGAACCCTGGGGGATTCCAGTAGTAATTGTTTCTAAAGGTGATATGATGTGGTTGAATACTACATATTGCTGCCTGTGCAGTAAATAGTTTTTAAACCATTCTAGTTCAGTATTTTTGATGCCATAATGTTCGAGTTTGTTGAGAAGGATTCTATGATCTATTGTGTCGAAAGCCTTTGACAGATCCAGAAGTATTGCCATTGGCAAGCCTTTTTTGTCAAGATTTAAGTATATTCTGTCAACTAATTCAGTTATTGCTAGTTCAGTAGTGTTCAGCTCAAACTGATTAGGGTGGAAGAGCTTATTAAGAGTGAGATAGTGGAATAATTGAGAATAAACTATTTTTTCAAAGACTGGATATGCATGGCAAAAGAGATATTGGCCTGTAGTTGTTGAAATTATGGTTATCATCTTTTTTGTGGATGGGAATTACTTTAGCAATTTTTAGTTTTTGAGGAAATTTTCCACTGTGTAGTGATTGATTAATTATACTGGTAAGGGGTTTGGCAATGACATTAACGGAAGCTTTAAGTAAGATTGAAGAAATGTTGTCAATTCCAATACTTGTTTTCGGCTTTAGATTATTTATTATATTTTTTGTATAATTTTCATCAACCAGTGTAAATTGGAAGTTAGAATCTTCTGTTCTTTTACCTAGGTACGATTTGAATCCAGGTTTTCCATTAATGCTTAATTTGTTTGCAAGTTGAGGTCCGATATTTATGAAAAAGTTGTTGAATTGTGTTGCTATTTAATTTTTATCTGTTATCTTGGTTTCATTTACCTTGAAATATGTCGGTAGTTGTTTCTGTATTTTTGATTTTTGGATAACATCAGCTATGTTTTCCCATGTTTTTTTTATGTCGTTCGTATATTTACTAAATTGTAGGTTGTAGTAAGTAACCTTTTCTTTACGTTTTAGTCTCCTTACTTCCTTTGTTATATTGTCCAACTCTATTGATTTTAGTTTGATTATGCTCGAGTTAGGATTTGTCATGTGTACTTCCATGTACAGTTTATCTCGCTTTTTTATTTTAGTTAGGAGATCATAAGTCATCCATTTTGACTTCTTGTGTTTGTATTTATTAAACGTAACATCTTTCAATGGGAAATGATTGTTCATTACCTCCTCTAGCCTGGTGGAGAATTTGTTATCATACGATATGAGTGGATTTGCTGTTAGATTGTGATCAAAGACTTGATGCCAGTTTATATTTCCTAATTCGTTGGTAAAACCATGAATGTTTCTCCCAGTGAATGATCTTGTGCTAATTTTATTAGTTGCAGTATGTTTTAATGATATTGAAATTAAGCGCAGCAAATATTGCCATGTGATCAGAGATTTTTGCAGCCAATATGCCACTACCTGCTATGGTAAGAGGGTTTGGTGATTTACAGTATATTTGGTCAATCAGTGTTGCATTTCTGCTTGACATTCTTGTGGGAAGAGTTATAACAGGCAGGAGGTCTATTTTGGACAGAGAATCATAGAATTCTTGTAATTTTTCATTCGAGTTAAGTTTCAAAAGATCTATGTTGAAGTCGCCTGTTAATATTACATTTTTGGCAGTTTTGTTTATGTCTAGGAATATAGGATTGAATTCCTGCATAAATAGTTCAATCGAGGCATGGTTGTTGTTGTTTTTTGGGGGTCTGTAGATGTTACAAATTGTTATCTTTTTATCTGAATTATCAACAATGTCTAGGCATAATGCTTCCCAGGTTGAATATGTATCATATGCTTTGTAGTTTGATATTGTAATATTATTAGATACATATGTGACTAGCCCTCCTTTCTTAGAACATTTGTCTGTGGATGCCTGTGTTGTCATGGTATAATTTTTTAGATTAAGATGTTGTGTGTCTGTATGTTTTCCAATTCTTGCTTCCTGTATACAAATTACATTTATTTGTACATTTGATTCAATTAAAATATTCAGTTCATCGATTTTTGAGCTCAGAGAATCTATGTTTAGGCTTAAGATGGTTAACTTATTTGTGTGCCTTTTTAGAAATGTCTTTAAGTCCTCAACGGTATGGTATCTACTTTTAATATTAATGGAATTTTCACTTAGATCTATGTTTATAATTTTTGTTAGGTCATTTTCTTCGATGCCGCCTTTATGTCTTAAAAAATCTTCAGTGTTAACCAACATTTTTCAGAGAACAAAGAGTGATGATTTTATCAATTAGAGATTTCAATAATTGTCCATCAATTACTTGATCAGTGTTAATGTGTCGAAATGTACGGCCTCTGGCTTTGAGGTAACTCCTTAAATGTAGCAGTTGGTTATATATTAAATCAGGTATATTTTTAAACAAACATTCAAACTTTAGATTGCTTGTATACCATACATCATAGATGTAGTATTTCAGGAATATAGCTGGTACATTTAAATTTAGACAAATTACATTTGCACAGATCCCATGTGTAAGTACCATGTATACAAGTACATACCTCTTAGAATAAAAATAAAAAGGTATAACATTCATAATAGACAACTGAAAAAACACTGTAAAGATTACACCTGCACAGATCCCGTGTGTTAATAGCTTGCACACTAGTGTATACATCCTAGTACAACAATAAGAAGGTATAATAACATTAATAATAAACAGCTGAAGAAATATAGTACAAATTACAAGAAACAACAGTGTTCACACTGACGGCAGTGGCGTTATCCACGGGGGAAAAGGTCGTGATGATGGGTTGTACCGCTTCATTGTCCATCTAACTAACACTCGTACAAACCCCTCAGCTGTTCCTCTGTGGTGACGGTTACCTTTCTGCCACTTGCCAGCAGGCAGACGCCTGCTGTCCAAGTGGCTGTCACATTTGGCGCTGTTCGAGCTTTGGACAGGAATTCACTGCGTCGTTTTGTAGGGTTTTCAGTGATGACAATCTGTGTGCCCTTTAGTCTCCGTTTCGCCATGAAGATGTCGTTCCTCGGAGCATACGACGTCAGCTTCACGATGACAGCCCTCGGTTTGACGTTCGTCTCGCCGGTCAGCCTGCCGAGTCGGTGGCTCCTGTCGATGCAGTTGCGGTCGATCGGTAAACCCAACTTGCTCTTGCAGATCCTTGCCACGGCTTCAGTCGTATCCTTCTCGTTTTCCGGTATACCGTGGAAAACGAGACAGTTTCGCCGGCTATACTGTTCGAGACTGTCTGTCTCGTCCCGCAATCGTTCGCTCTGCTTTTCGAGCTCGCTGACTCGCGCGTGCAGTGCTGAGGTCGCCTACGCCGACTTTTCGCTATCCTCGTACAGCTGCTGCTTAATATCATCCATTGCCTTGGCGTGCAGCACAGAGTCCACAAGTTTCGCCGTGAATGACTCATTGTCCATCAAGCTGGTAATTATGGCATCTGTAACGGACGTGACGATAGCTGTCATTATTTCCGCGTCGTTTTCCAGCAGTCCGACGATCGCCAACCTTACGTTGTTGTGGGCGAGCTCGCGGACTTCGCCATCTTGGCTACGCTGTTTCCTTGGCGAAGTTTCTTCTCGCGACTCTGGTTTTGCGTCCACCTTTTTGTTACATTTTCTTCCCGTCATCTTATTTGATCGTAGTGTTCGCTGTTTATTAATAACAACAGCTGTAGGTAGATGAAGTGATGATGGTTACTTATTACGGAGATCTTCGCGGATTTTCGAGGACGATTTTCAAGTGCTTGATCGGCGTGTTGGGTATATGGTCCTTCACCTCAGCGTTCATACCGGGCCAATAGATGACTTCGCGCGCCCTGCGCAGGCACCCCTCTATTCCAATATGGCCCTGGTGTATCAATTTCACCATTCCCGGTCGCATCACATGGGGGATTACTAATCTGTCTCCCTTGAAGATTAATCCATCTTTGAACTGCACGTACGGTTTTAGTGCTTCCTTGCCGGTATTCGCTGCTGGCCACTCTGACTTGATGGCCTTCTCGAGTTCTCGCAACACTGCGTCTTCCTTCGTGGCGTGCTGCAGCTCGATCAATTTATCTTCAGGCAGCATGATGTTGTCGCTGTACATCATCTCGTCTAAGTCGTCAACTTTATTGACATCGGCATTCGTATCTTGCCGAGTGTCTCGTTTAGCCTCCGTGTTGTACGCTCGGCTCAATGTATCTGCAACGTGCATTTCCGATCCTTTCTTGTACCTCACTTCGAGTGGATACTTCTGCAGTCGTAATCTCATGCGCTGCAGTCGCTTCGGTGTCATGTGTATTTCTCTCTTGAAGATAGTTTCTAGCGGCTTGTGGTCAGACTCCACGTGTACTACATCTCGACCATATATGTAGTCGTTGAACCGCTCACACGCGAACACTATCGCTAACAGTTCCTTCTCGATCTGTGCGTAGTTTTGTTCGGTATCCGTCATGGCTCTGCTTGCGTAACATATCGGCTGGCCGTCCTGTATGAGCGCAGCTCCCAGGCCTGTTTGCGCGTCTGCCTGGATTGTCACGTCTTTATCCACATCATAGTAACGCAGCACTGGGGCGTTACTGAGCTTCTCGTGTATCGCACACACTGCTTTGGTGTGCGACTCGTTCCACGTGAACTCGCTTTCCTTGCGTATCAATTCACGCAACGGAGCTGTGAGGTCGGTCAGTCCCTTCACGAACTTGTCTAGGTACTGCACTGTACCAATTAGGCGGCGTACTCCTACGTCCGTGGGCATTGGCATCTCGATTATGGCCGCGATTTTCTTCGGGTCAGGTTTCAAGTCCTCGTCTGTCAGCAGACATCCCATGTAGCTGACTTTGTTTAGTTTGTAGCGTACCTTTTCCGCGTTGAGGACTAGGTTTCTCTCACGACATCTCTTGAGGAACGCATGCAGATTGACGTCATGTTCGTCGTCTTCTTTCCCCGTGATGAGAAAATCATCTGCGATTAATTCGATGCCCTGTAATCCTTCGATGGTCTCATGCATCTTCCTCTGCCAGACTTCCGGTCCACTGGAAATGCCAAATGGCATACGCTTTCATCTGTAGCGTCCAAACGGCGTGTTGAATGTTGTGAGTCGGCTGGATTCCTCATCCAATTCGACCTGCCAAAACGCATTTTTGGCATCTATGACAGTGATGACACGCACACAGCTTAGTCGTGTGGCAATTTCCTCTATCGTTGGCATTTGATAATGCTCTCGCTTGATAGCTCTGTTTAGATCTCGTGGATCCATGCAGATACACAGTTTTTCTGGCTTCGACACGAGCAACAAGCTGGAAACCCAATCTGTCGGTTCACTGACTGGCGCGATGATGTCATCGTTGACCATCTCACGCAGCTCATGTTTCAGCTTGTCCCTCAGAGGCACTGGTACTCGTCGAGGGTCATGTACGCCAGGATTGACGTATCTGTCAATCTTGATGTGGTAATTTTCCAAGTCCCTTGAAAACATCTGCATACTGGTGCTGTATGTCAGCGGTGTCAAAGCTAGGTATCTTCGTTGCCTGCTTTGCATCAACGTTGTTTACGCTCGGGGTCTCCGGCGATTCCTCTAATGGTCGAATGGCATCCACATCAATCCACTGCAGCGCACCGATGCCAACGCATGCCTGGCGGCTGAGAAGCGGTTAGCGGTGTTTACCGCTCATCACTTTGAAGTGCAGATTGTGTTTACGGCCGTTTCTTTGGACTTGAAGTGTTGTGGTCCCCATCACTTTAACTTTCGTCCCTCCATACTCAGTCAGTGTGTCTGTGACTCGTGTCAGATTCTGCAAGTTAGTATCTCCTGTAGCTAACTTATAGTTACTCAGCGGCAGGATGTTACATTGGGATCCGGTATCGCACTCGAACTGCACCTTGTGCGACCTGATACCAAGCGTTATATATCCAGCGTCCGTCTGCCGTCCGTCCACACGGTTAACTGAGTGTCGAGTAGCTGAATCGTCTATCAGACTACTCACGCCATATTGTTCTGTCCCGATTGTTTTGACGTCTCTTCTGACTTTCAGTTTGCGACACTTAACGGCGAAGTGGTTCAGGCCCATTTGCCTCTTTCATGTGTCTTCCCACAAAACGAACAGTTCACAGCTGTGCTTGTTTTCGCGTACATTTTTTCTCGAGGTCTTGCGTGATCTGCCTCGCTGCCATGCTTTGCGAACAGCCTCGTTCTTGTGTTTTTCTTCATCGAGTGCACATCTACGTCACCGACGGAATTCCATGCCTTAGCTCGTTCAGCTTTCACTTCCGAATTTCTAATAATGTCTAAGGCTTTCTCCAGCGTTACGTCGCGTTTTTCGAGGAGTTGATTTCGGACTCTCTCGTCCATAACACTCGAAACAAGATGGTCACGGTAAATTTCATCCGTCGTGATCTCATTGAACGCTCAGTTTGTTCCGATTCGCCGCAGCTCGTTATACCACGTCATTACATCTTCCATAGCCCGCTGTTTACGAGAATAATAAAAGATGTGTCTCTCATACGGTATGTTCACCCTTGGCGTACAATAGTTCTCGTACATTTGTAGAACTGGTTCTATACTTCGTAGCGATGTGCAGGATCATTCCACGGGTGATTCTGCCAGATGTCTTTCGCATCCTGGCCGATCACTGACAACAACGTACTCACGCGTTTCCGTTGTGTCTTTTCATCCAGATCTGTGGCGACTTCATATTCTATCCTGGCGCTTTTCCATAGACGCCAATAATTCGCAGCAGTTAGTGCGTCGATTTTCAACGGCGGCGGTGGTGGAATACTGCTGTTGTACGTTGTCACAATACGATTAAGTGGAGGCGATGTTGGCGACGGTGGCATAGCCAGCTCACTGGACGGAGGCGTTGCCATCACAGTGTGCCTCACACTTAACGGAGTCTAGCTGATCTTATCAGGCACTGTTGTCGCAATCCCGCTGAGCCGGTAATTCAGCGATCATCCAGATAACGTAATCCAATTAACACGTAACGGTAAGTCACTTCCTGACACCATGTAACGGTATCGCTCGTATCTATGTATTATATAACATACAAACAAAACGTCTAGAAGAATATGTTTAATACGTTATTATCTGGATACACAGCTGCACTGGTCTAAATCCTAGGCTAGACTGATTCACTACACTAACAGCGGCGGCAGCGCCCACTACTCTATATGCTAATTAGAGTCCAGAGGTTGCTGCTAGGCAATCAGTCCAAATATACCCTCCCTGCTGGGCATCAGCTGGGGTATCTCGTGACAGCGATCTCAACAATCGGAAGTCTGGACGCCAGATCCTGCTTTACGGACCATACATGTTGAGTTCTTTGCCGGCCTTCTTGTCGATGTCACACGCTTGTTTCACGACCGGTGTGCGCAACAAAACTGCAAATTGCACCATTTAGTTCATCAGTGAGTCCTCCGTGTCGTTCCGATAGACCTAGGTGTTTGCCAATTGTTCCGCCAAAAGTCATATTTAGTTCTTCGTCATCGATATCCTCGCGAGGAAACCAAACAGTAGACGCACTTCACTGTGTGCTTTGATGAGATCTGACACAGCAGCCATTTGTCCACTTTGAAAATATCATGAGCATTTAAGTCAGTGCCGTCTGTGCAGCCGTCATCGCGGTGCGTCGTTGGTCTTCTCCTCCATCTCAACATGGGTTTTTTAAAGCGAGGTCATGCTTAACAAATATTGTTATGTTTTTTTGGAAGACATCACTAAGTGGGTAGATGAGGGATCACCAGTAGATATCGTCTACTTAGATTTTTAAAAAGCTTTCGACAAAGTACCACATCAAAGATTACTGCTTAAACTAAAGGCCCATGGCATAGGAAATGGTATAATAAACTGGATAGAAAAATGGCTGATTGACAGAAGATAACGTGTAGTAGTTGATGGGGAGGCTTCAAACTGGAAATCGGTATTGAGTGGGGTACCACAGGGATCAGTACTAGGACCTATATTATTCTTAATATATATCAACGATTTGGATGATGAAATAACAAGCAAGGTGTTGAAATTTGCGGATGATACAAAAGTGTTTAGAAGGATTAAAAGTGATGGAGATAGCATTTACAAGATGATCTTGACAAGCTGATCAAATGGTCTGAAAAGTGGCAAATGCTGTTCAATTTTGGGAAATGTAAATGCCTCCACGCAGGACATGGGAACGAAGAGGTAGAATATACAATAGGGGGTACTGTGCTAAGTGCTACTGTAAAAGAAAAGGATTTAGGGTTAACCATTAGTGCTGATATGAAGGTTTCAGAGCAGTGCGGAATTGCAGCTTCAAAGGGAAATCAAATCCTTGGATTAATTAGGCGAAACATAACGTATAAGGAAAAAGAGCTAATAACACCGCTGTACAAAACAATAGTTAGGCCTCATTTAGAATATTGTATTCAAGCGTGGAGGCCATATCGCAGGAAGGACATAGATATGCTAGAAAGAGTACAGAGGAGAGCAACTAAAATGATACCAAAACTGAGGGATCTTAGTTACGAAATACGCCTAAAAAATGCGGCTTAACAACACTAGAGACCAGGAGATTGAGAGGAGATCAGATAGAAGTGTTTAAAATAATGAATGGTTATGAAAATATTGATAGAAATATTTTTTTCTCAGTTATGAAAGATAGAAGAACTAGAGGACATGAAGTTACATTAGCAAAGGAGCAGTGTAGATTAGATATAAGAAAGTTCTCATTTTCACAAAGGACTGTAAATTAATGGAACAGATTATCTGCTGATTGTGTGGGTGCTAGTAGCGTGAATATGTTTAAAAATAAAATCGACACATACCTCAGAAGGGCGGGATACACATAGATAAAAGGGTCGGACTCTCGATAAGCCAAAGGGCTTCCTTGTCCACCTGCCACCTAGAGTTAATTCTCTGGGTGGCAATCTTGTTAAATTTGGTTAAATCCTTCTCTGGAAATCGTCAACGCCAGTTAGTTGTTGACCATGTCGCTCAAAGATGTCGATTTGCGGTCGCAGTGTTGAAATCTTATAGTGACAACAGAAGAGCTACAGCATTGTTGACGTCTAACGTTGAATTCTGAAGCATTTTGCTGGTGGCATTCATTCGATCGATGATCCTGTAAAACAGTTGGGCCACAACATCAGTTTCGAGTTTCCTCGTCTACAGCATAGCACACATTTCCCATGGTTGGTGAGTAGCAAAGCCAGTTGAATTATTGGTCACCATTGACATGTAGTCTTGTGAATAGCGCCAGTGCAAAAGCGCTGTCGGTTACAGAGGTCACTTTGTTTCTAGGCCGTTTGGGTATTTGTAAGATAAATCATTTTTGAACCTAATCTAGACCTGAACTCAGACAAACAATTTCGCTAAACACCTTACTATTGACTTTCGATGGTGGCCTCAATATCCTTTAATCCGTCCCTGTGCATGGGGCGGAACAAAATTATTATTGAGGAGCTGAGCCGAGAGCTTCAGTTCAGCGCTGTTGGAGATTTTTTCGCGGTGACGTTCAGACCATCCTGATGACATATTGATAACATGATAACTGATAACATACACTGGTACCAGATAGAAGCCTTACTGGTGACTGACAGAATACTGATTAACAACTGAGTGATGACATGATTGACGACTGATTCAAACTGAATGATGAGTGATCGACAATTGACTGGCTACTGAATAATGACTGACTGAAGAGTAATGGATGAAAACTGACTGATTGACGAGTGACTAATGATTCGTATGACTGACTGATGACTGTCAGATGACTTATAAATGACTGATATGTGACAAACTGAATGAATCAACAACATATCATTACTGATAACCAACTAAAGACTGAATTATGACAACTAACTAAATACGGGTAGGCAGTTAAAACCTGCATGCCAAGTCACAGTGACATGGACAATGATTTGAGGTGGAAGACAGTGTGTGTGTCTACAGCCTCCAGAAAGGATTGTAACACTATCAGTTCTAAGGAGTTACTCTTCATGTAGTCGAGAGTAGGGTTGGGTCAGGGTCAGGGTCAGAGTCGTGTTGCATTTGTTGTGTCTAATCTAATGTACTTAGAGCATAGGTGACCTTAAGTGAACTAGTCGGGTGACACAAGGCACAGGCTCTCACGCAGAACTTAGGACACTGTCAGACACGACATGGGAAGCTGACCGGGAGGGGGCGGCGTTGTTCAAAAAATTTCGCTCTCGCCGAACACTTCTGCGTTGTCGGACATGACGTCGGAAGACAGGGTGTGTGTTGGGTGATATTGAACATTTTCCGGGATTACGTTCTCAAATTAGCCACCAAAGAAACAAGGAGGGGTGCATAAACGTGTGTTACTGAACTTTATTTTCACGACAAAATACGATATTTTATTGTCGCTATTCAAACGTTGTCAAAATATACTCCGAAGTACCAACTGGAATGGTGATCACCCACCTAAAAATATTAGAATATTAGGGGGCTAAGCCCCCATTCTCTCAACATTGGCTAAGCCCCTCGATTCCGACGCCTATGCAATAGGTAAGGAAAAGATAACTTGGAACACCAAGCTAAAATCCCATATGATGTCATTAGATGATGCACAATAAAGTATCATGAACATAAAGTGGATATGGACATGTCCCAATGAAAATGCAATGGAAGTGATACTTTATTGCTAGCATAAAAATTAATTTTATACGTTTCAATATTTGTAATAGGCCTAAAAAGTGTTCTGTAATTATACCTATGTTGTTATCTGTGTCCGAATGAATTGTTGTTAAAATAGACTTTTCCTGTTTCCAATCACAATTAGCGGATTACGACAGATTTTGCATACCAGGCTGTATGTCGGTCCGTGGGAACCGTCCGTCGCTATGGTAACCGCAATTTAGGGGAAATGTTCCTTTGCCGATTGCCAGAATGGGCCCGATGCAGCAGCTTGGCTCGTATTTCTTCGGTAAGTTATGGCCATTGTGCCACCCGCACACGAGTTCGCATCACACCAGTTTGGTTCAATCTTAATTGGTTGCCGGTCTTCAAAGTTCTCCTACTCGTGTAATGCGCTGTTCGCCACCTCGGCACAGTATATCTGAATACCGCGGTACCACCTTGAGCGGTATGGTCGGCGGTCCTACTCAGTGGCAGGACCGACATTGTAGAACAATCTACCTCCTGTTGTCAGTGACGCCAACTCAGTGGCAACATTCAAGACCTTGACACGTTTTTTTCGTGTAGCGTATATAACACTATGTTGTTAGTTGAAGTGACTATTTATGCATTTTAACTAAGTTAATAATGTTTATTTGTTTTTAGTTTGGCTTGTCTTCTTAATGTTTATGTATATTCTTCAACTTATTTATTTTATTGATTTAATTTAACATATTTGTTGAACTTATTTATTGAACTTATTTAGTTAGCCTGCCTGTGTTATTTGTTTTATTTTGCTTTACTTGTTTTATTTTGTTAGCGCCTTTGAGGAGGTTTTTAACCCGGATATACGGCGCTTTATAAACCTATCCTAAAAATTTCGACTGCATGTGGTGCCATTCCCTCAGAGTTACAACACGGCGCGATGTTGCTGTTTTGTGCCGCGCCTGGCCAAAATCCGGCCTCGTGTCAACGCCAGTGCTCACTGTTGGGGCGCGGCGCCGCAGCGTTTGCAGCGTGGGACTCTCAATCAAACGATTCCGGATTCGATTCTTCTCGCTGCAGTTTCAAATCTGGGGCAAATTCGTTCACTCTACGTTGCTCCCGTTCACTATATGAATGAGTACCTGAATATCTAGTCGGCGATAGAGAGTTGTTTGCGGAATATTCGCGCAATAAATGCAGCGTGGCCATGGCCGTGATTATCGTGGGGGGTGGGGGGGGGGGACAGTTGCCCTCCAGAAAAATACAAAAAAGTGTCCTTTTAGTCTGGCATATATTACTGATGTCAATGCTGTTTTGTGATTCCCTTATTGGTCAAATTATTAAGTGCCTTATTTTCATGAACTGACCAGCGCTATATCTCCCGAAATCCTGGATCCGTGCCTAAAAAAGGATCGTGTCCAGGCTTTAGTCGCGGATAAGGGGCAGAGTGAAGGGTGCGGGTTGTTCCTTCAAAATATGAATATGGTGCCGTGTTGGGTTGGTGGCCAACTCTACAGGTAGGCTATTGAGATTCGTAAACTCAAAACGGCACAGCTTCAGCGCCATCACGCCAATGCTGGAGACACGGTTCGATCAACAGGTAACCACTGTTGCATCAATATATTTTACCAATGTATTGATCACGTCGTTGACATTTTCGAGTGACCACATGGACTCACTGCAGCTCAAGACCTCCTGCCCAAGACTGGCCCACGTGATCACAGTGATGTCGGTGCGTTGATGATCCTCGTCAAATAAGCAGCAGACTTTGATTGACAGACTTCACGTCCGAACCTGGAAATTGGCAGGGATTTCCGTAAGTTGTCCGGGATGCGGCGGACGCAGATGGGGCGAGTTGACTCCATGTGATTTTTGACATTTGTGCAAGTTTCTGTTGGTTGGGCTTCTCGCCAATGGTCACTACAGGTGGCTACGTTACCAGCAGCCAGTAGAGATCGTCACCGGACCGTGCTGAATACCTGTTGAATACTTGTTGCGTTTGCCATTTCACAGCTGGCTGCATGCCTGTCCAAGCGCGACCGGTGGCAGTGCACCAACGTCAGCTAAGGTAGTGATTACGTCGGTCACACATGACCTCCGTCGTAGAGTGAATAAGGTGCGACTTCGTGGTAAATTGCTGAGACTTCTCAACATGCCCAGGACAAACTCAAAGACAAAAAAAAGATTGTTCAAGCGAGCGAAGTGACAATGTCGACCGCAGAGACAGCGATCGCTGCGACTACATTGAAACCATTCAGACGAGGAATGCTCAACAATACTCTAGCCACATACGTCTGGCTGATACACAGTTCTGAGCTGTACATAAGAAGAAGAAGAGGCAACAAGATATGATGAAACTGATGCTTCAGAAACAAAACACCACGATAGCGGCTATGATGAACAAAGTTTTGGGATGCATCAGCAAAACGGTGGAAACAAAGCTGGAATGAATGCAAAATGATTTTTTGGCAATAGCGAATGATCATCAAAAACTAACCAAAGAAAACTGTTACCTGGCTATCATCAGGCACTATCTTCTTGTATGACTGTGCAAACAATGCATCAATGCCAGAGCGTTATCTGGCTATCATCAGGTATTTTTAATTGAAGCGGACTACGTCTAAATGGAAAGTCACTTGCATACTCTACTCTATGCGATCTTTATATGTATAGAGTGAATGTTTTTTTCTGATTTTTTTACACATTTTTTTTTCTTCATTTTGAAATGTTCATTTACACATTTTTACTTCTCTCAATTATGATAAGTTTAAAATGCACTAATGGGGAGCATGCGACATCTCATTTGAATGTACTATTCAGACGCATGCGCGTTATATGCATTTTATATATAATTTTGCCAAAATGTGTTTTGTTAACAGTAAAATTAGTCTTGTCATGCTGTTTAATTTGACAAGCAATGTTTTATTTTAACTATGATAAATACTGAACGTTTGTTAGGAAATTGCGGTGGTATAGAAAATGATTATTTAAATCATATCTTAAGAATAGATATAAATGATGAAGATGGTGAATTAAATCTAATACATCCTTCACCATATTTTAATGATGACGACTTAATTAATCACATAAAAACAAACAGAACAAATTTACAATACTAAGTCTAAACTGTCAATGTCTAAATGCAAAAATTGACGAAATTGTTATTAAGCTAGACATACTTAGAAAAAAAAATTGTAAAATCAACACTCTTTGTTTACAAGAAACGTGGCGTAAGGATGATTCCGATACCTCCTTATTATAAATTGATGGTTACAATTTAATATCACAAGGCAGAATATGTAGTGGTCACGTTGGCCAAGCAATATATCTTGATAAAAATTACAATTGTTAGATATTTATACAAAGTCAAACATATGGGAAGGACAATTTATTGAAATAACATCAAACACTGTCAAGAAAAAATCATCCTTGGAAATATATACCGACCTCCTAGAGATGTCATTGAGAATTATCAAACATGCATACAAGAATTATGCCCTAAATTAGAGCATCTGCAAAACCTAACTGGTGAAGTAATACTAGCCGGAGATTATAATATTGATCTACTGAAAATAAAAGAAAAAACATTATATGTGAATATTTTGATACAATCACAGCACATGGTTTCTTTCCTAAAATTACTTTACCAACACGTTTTTCAAATACTAACTGCACGCTTATTGATAATTTTCTATGCAAACTCTCAAAAGGTCTTTTTAAATCAACAGCCGGTATTTTAATCAGCAGCATTTCTGATCACTTTCCGTATTTCATATGCCTTGTTTGCAATGCAACTGTTACAAATGTCCCTAAATATATCAGAATTAGAAAACAAAATACTGACCGCCTTGAACATTTTAAAATAGAACTGATGAGTTCAAACATTTATAATAAACTAAATAAGGATAGAGATACTAATCCCAACGACAATTACAACCTCCTTGATGAAACTATTACTACTGCTATGGATAAATTCTTATTTACTAAAGTCATTCAATATAATAAACACAAACACAAAAAGTCATGTTGGATTACACAAGGTATCATTAGATCAATAAAATTTAGATATAGATTTAATTCAAAATTTAAACATACTCATATAGGCACAGCAGAATATGTTTCGCTCAATAAAAATTTTCATACATATAATAAAATTCTTAAAAGAAATATTAGATTAGCCAAACAAGCATATTATCAATCCAGTTTTGAAAGAAATAAGCACGATATTAAAACAAGTGGTCTATAATTAAATAAATTATTTAGGGAAAGAAACATTTCCTGATTTCTTTAAAACTGATGGTGAAACAGTAACTGACAAGACTAGTATTGTAAATAAATTTAATTCATTTTTCATCAACTATTGGTTCTACACTTGCATCGCAAATAACCAATACTGGAGATAACTCTTACAAAGACTATTTAACAGAGAGACGTATACAGACTTTCAACTTTAGGCCAATAGACAATAATACAACGATTATCATAATTGATAGCTTACATCCAAAATCTAGCTGTGATAAAGATGGTCTATCAATTACTAAAGCTAATTAAAAATAAAATAAGTGAAGCAGTCACTCTAATCATTAACCAATCAATAACAGCTGGCATATTTCCAGATAAATAAAAAATTGCTAAAGTTATTCCACTTTTTAAAAATGGTGATGAGACAAGCTTTGATAATATATCGTCCAATTTCGATTTTACAAGCTATTTCCAAGATATTTGAAAGATTTATGTTTAATAAAATACACGAACATTTTAATTCCAATAACTTATACTATGAGAACCAATACGGGTTTAGGGAAAACCATTCTGCGGAACTTGCCACTCTAGAAAAAATAGACAGAATTGTCCAACAACTTGACCAATCAGCAACCCCAATAAACATATACCTAGACCTCTCTAAAGCCTTTGACACAATTGATCATGACATATTATTACAAAAACTAAATTATTATGGAATAAATGGTGCAGCACTAGATCTATGTAAAAACTAATTACACAATCGTAAGCAATATGTTGAAATTGGCGATTACAAGACGGAAGAAGCTGCCATAAAAACTAGTGTCCCACAAGGATCTATTTTAGGACCCCTTCTATTTATTACATATATATATATTAATGACATAATATTTTCAAGTGATCATTTTAAATTCATAATATATGCAGACGACACCACTCTTTTTAGTACATTGAATAAATTCCAATCTCCGGATGGCCAAGTCCAAAATCAAAACATAAATAAAGAATTAGAAAATATATGCAGGTGGCTAATGGCAAACAAACTTTCTCTTAACATTAAAAAACGAAATTCATGGTATTTCACATGCCTCAAAAGGAAATAGAACTTCCTAAAATAGAAATATATGGGACAAATATTGAATGTGTATATAATTTAATTTTTTTAGATATCACCATAAACCAACACCTAAATTGGGACAGTCATATAAACAAAACAGCGAATAAAATCAATAAAATAATTGGAATTTTAAATAAACTTAAACATGTATTACCTAACAATACATTATATATAATGTATAATTCGCTCATTCTTCCCAAGATTAATTATGCCAATCGCATTTTTAAACTTCAAAAGAAAGCAGTGCGAATAGTTATTTCAAGTAAATACAATTCTCACACAGATCCCATCTTCAAAGAATGAAAATTTCTTAAGCTGGATGACGTCTATAGACTCCAACAGCTTACATTTTATTACAAATTGATCAACAAGCTTATACCAGAATACTTCAGTCGTATTCCATACACATACAATTTTCAATTCATCAATACAACACGTGGTAAAACAATTTATTTATTCCCAGAGTTAATCATCAATATGCAAAAAAGTACATTAGACACATCATTATACAAACTGTTAACAATACTCCAAATATCATCCTTAATAACACTTCTACACATAGTTTTTTTTCCACTTATACAAACATTACTTTATCAAGAATTATGAATCATATTGTCATATTTCTAACTTTGCATTTGTTTAAACTAATTTATGTATATACTATGTATACACATATATGTATGCATATATAGTTGATCACGTGGTAATTATATAATTATGTTACATCAGTAGAGTGGCTCCCATGATAGCTGCATATAATTGTCTTAATGGGAGCCTCCCTGACCTTACAATTAATATTATATTGTAGTTTATGTACTACACCAGTCCGAAGCGTTGCTTGCGAGCGGTCCTTTTCTGTCCTACGACGCCTCAAGTGGTTGAGTCAGTAAAAAATGACGAGAAAGACGGCTTATGTAATGGCCTCGGAATGTTATGTCCATAGAAAATCACACTATTTTCCCACCCCCGATGAGGTTTATTTGTATAAAGCCAATTGGCGAATCACTGCACGCGACGGTGAGAGGCAGTTTCACAGGACTTAACAGGTATGCACAACACACAAGATTTAAATCACTGGCGTATTTATAGTTTTGTTTTCTTAATTACAAATCGACATGTCTGCAAACGGTTCGTCCATATTATGGACCAATGGCAGTGTTAATAATAGCGGTGACCGCGTCAAATTCGACGTGATAGTGTACGTCATTCAGCGTGAATACACATCACGCGCGTGACGCATGTAACCAGTCCTAGACCGGGAGCCCAAAGCTTTTATTTGTGTAAAAAGGGCCAAATTAAATTAAATGTTTGACCCCATTTATTGGAGGAACCATCCCCCAACATCACAAAAATGAGTTGCTGCCGGGTGGTGGAATGCCTCATAAATCATCCCCTGAAGTGGCCAAAAAGTACCTTTATACCCTGCTGATGCTTACTGGCAGAACCCTGAGCTTGTTTGCTATAATAATTGAACAAGAATTAATGTAGTTGGTAACGGTCATTTAATAATTGTAACCAACAGGAACAAACCAAATACATCACTCGATGAAATAAAGCTTAAGCGATAAACAACTGATACTATCATCGAGGTACTACAAACAATTATTAAATGACAAATCAGATTAGCAAAGGTGGGTGGTAATTTTTCCCCACCCGGCCTCCTGCATTAGAGGCCCAACCCCACCCCAGGGCTCTGCCAGTGCATTAAACTGCCTATGGAGTCGTGCGGGTACGAACAGGAGAAAAGTAAAATAAGTATCAATACACCTTAAGTAAGACAAACGCCAGCCATGCTGCAGCGTCTATTCAATATAACCGCCAATTAGCCTGGCAATGTCACACATTAAACAGATACGTGACCAAGAACTGGATGCCAGGGTGATCAGTCGTGCTCCTTATTGCCAAGCTATACACAGTGGATGCCAGCCATGCTGCAACAACCACTGCGAACAACAATGGGCGACATAAAGCAGGTGGGGAAAGAGTGTCTCAAACAAACGGCATTTTGTATATCCTTGGGAATACTAGTGCAAACAATGGAAGCCAGCCATGCTGCAACAGCAGTAGACCAAAATTTAATATGTCGAGAAAAGAGTGTGTCCCAATAATATATAATATGGTAGATCAGTAGGAATATTACAGTACAGAATGGGCGCCAGCCAAGCTGAAGCACCCAACGCTTACAGGAAAACGAGACCAATCAAGTGCCGGTCATGTGCAGCATAGGAATACGAATGTAGCGTTTAAAGGCAGTGGACTTCCACCTGCCCATAGATTGAATTTGTGTTTCGCTCATCCCCATGTCAGCTGCCGTGGTAGCGGCACCGATTCGAAAGCTGTGAGCTTGATATTTACTGGGGTCTAGATCCGCCCACTGGAGAGCTTTATGCAAGTGTTGACAAAAATAGTTTCGAGAAACAGGGGAGGCATTAGGAATTGCAAACAGTGGGCCCTTAAATGGACCATGAACCTTCAGGAATCGAGAAAGTGCTTGCACAGGACAATACTGATTGTGCGTTTGCGAAATGGACAGAGTGACAGGGCGCCCAGATGTGTTGTGCTTAAAATGACACAAAACTAGAACAATGTGTGAACGAGAAAGGGTGACATCTGCAAACTGTATGACAGCGTCGCTCCTGGATCGGGCATGGACCGTCATTTCCCCAATGCGCAAGAATGCATGAAATGCCAAGAGAAACATGCTCTGTAGCATATACCTGGTATAGGTGGATGAGGCAATAAATTGTGAGGCGTCAACTATCTGGTATAGTACAGAGGAAGTGGTGGGTAAACGGGTGTCATGTGTACCTGCCAGCTTCTGAGCCCCAGCCAACAATTTTTTAATAACAAAATGTTGAGTTGCATCCGGCATACCAGACAATTTATGAATATATGACAGAGCAGACATATAAGACATAAGGGTAGCTGGAGCATAGTCTTTGGAGAAAAGGCTTGCTATATATGTAGCCAAATGACCTGTTGAAGCTGGAAATATCGTACAGTTGGGAAATTGATTCCGGCTGAAAGCTGCGTACGATGTAATAGATCGTTTGTAGGCCTTTTCAGTACCGTCAGACAAGGCAGCATTTAGTAGATGTAGCATCACTGCTGCCAAGGAAGAATTGCTGCCGGAATCGCTGTTGGCTGCGGTTGGAGCCAAGGTGCCATCTGCCGAGCTGCGGATTCCTGAAAGCGTGACAGTTTGTCAGCTATGACATTAGTCTTTCCTGGAATGTGCTTAGATTTAAAATATACATTACATTTCAACGCAGTCACGACCAGACGTCTAAGTAAACGCATTAGGTGACAGTTCTTAGCGGACTGCTTGTTGATCACGTCCACCACAGCTTGGTTATCAGTGAGGAACAGGACTGAGTGGTTTGCCATGCATTATCCCCAAAGCTCCAAAGCGGCTACGATAGGATAGAGTTCCAATACAGCAATGTTGTAACCATCCCAGATTTCCGGAAAGGTACCATTAAACCATCTGGAACCAAAAACGGCAGCAAACCCGTGCGTAGATGCGGCATCAGTGTACAACTTAATGGAATCCGATGAAACCCAATTACTATCGATGAGCATGGTGACTCCATTGAATGAAGAGACAAAACAATGCCAGGCCGCCAAGTCAGCGCGCGACTCAGCCGTCAACCGGATATGATGGTTAGGCCTAGAAAGACCTCTTGTAAGATGGATGAGGCGACGGATGAACGCACGACCGGGGGAAACGACGCGGCTTGCGAATGTGAGTAGCCCAATGACGGATTGGAGTTGGTGCAATGTCACAGAACGGCATTTCCGCATGACGGCAAGGGATGTCTGTAGCTTCTGAACTTTATCCTGGGGGAGGCGAGCTTCCCATTTGACCGTGTCTAGTTCAATGCCATGAACAGTGATAAGCGTAAATGGGAGACAGGTTTTCTCATGCTTGATTGGGATAGAAAGCTCCTTTGCCAGAGCCATGAATCGATTGAGATCGTGAAAGCAACGAGATGAATTTGGGGGGCCGATGAAGATGAAATCGTCTAATATGTGACTAACAGCCATGACACCCCTGCTTTGCAGGACCCACTGCAACGCACAAGTAAACCGTTCAAACAGGCGACACGATTCAGCACATCCCATTGGTAGGCAACGATCATAGTAGAAGTTAGTATCCCAGGTGAACCCAAACAAATGGTAGCATGACGGGTGGAGGGGAATGATGCGGAATGCATCCTCAATGTCTGCCTTCCCCACCAGAGACCCTCGGCCAAACTGACCCAACAAAGCTATGACATGATCTAAAGTTTCATAAGATACAGTGGTGAATTCCTTTGGAATACCTTCGTTGATGGAATTACCCGCTGGATAAGAAAGATCATGAATGAGACGGAATGCGTTAGGCTCTTTCTTGGCAACTACCCCAAGCGGGGAGGACTGATAGGGGGTGAATGGTGGTGAGATGAATGGGCCAGCAATGCGTCCCAGCGAAAGCTCCTTTGTCAGTTTCGTGTCAACTATAGCCTTGTGGTCTGAAGCAGATCGATTATGAGTGGAAAGGAGAGAAGGAGTACCCAAATAGTTAATTTTGAATCCATGGATGAAACCATTGACCAGAAAGGTGACTTCCGCCTGGTCATAACCAAGGAGAGCTTGGTGTAAGCGTTTAGGATTTATTGGTGTTGGGAGTGATGATTTTTCGACATGAGCTGGACGGATGGGGTGCATGACATTTGGTGCAAACGTGTTTGAATTTGCACAAGCGGGAGTGGCACTTACCCCCTCGCTGGTACTGCCAGCAGTAGCCAACGGGAAAGGACTGCGGGCGACGGGATTTGTTGGGAAAGGGACCTGGAGCACGAGCTGACCCCCCATGGACATCCTTGGCATACATGCAAGAAAAGAATAAATCCCACCGGGGCTGCGCCCAGGGGAATCCGGCCAGATCAAATTGTCGGAGCGACCGGAATCGTGTGTCATACTGCCGCCAGGCCAACGGTGGACCTGTGGCGGCAATATCACGGACAACATCGCAATATTTGAACAACCCGGGGGCTGCTTCCGGAAATCGTTGGGCATATATTGCCCCAAACACCAAGAAGGCAGAAGTCCACTGGTCGATGGTGGAAATCTGCCTTCCCCTGGTCTGGGGCAGCAAAGAGAAGACGCGGTGAGAGTCACCAGAAGAAACAGCCATTTGTTGGGGTTGGGTATGGTGAATATGGGTCAGATCGAAAAATTCAACAAATTCGTTGGCCCATATCTTGGCCTTAATGCGCTCCGGAAGGTCAGCCCCCAAAGTGGTGGAGTGGAGAGGGACGGAGAAGTGGGATGCGGGCTCACCCCTATCGTCCATCAAAGTGCTGAGAGCACCAGCGACAGCAAAGTCCATGGGAGTCTCCTGCTCGGTGGTGGGGTCTGGCATCGACCAGGCGACTTCCGGGGCGACATCTACTGATGGCGTGGGCACAGGGGGTGTGACAACATGGGCACGCGTGGCATCCCGGTCCTCTCGCAATTGTTTCATCACTTCCCGGGTGACAATGGCTACCATATCAGGAGTGCTGGTAGTTGTCACCGGCACACTGTCCGACGTGGCTGGCAAGTCCTCCGGACGTCCCGCAGCGGCAGAAACAGGGCGACGTCGGCGAGCAGGAGGGGCTGGCACGGGCGGTTCAAACTCGACAGGGCGTTTCCTGGCCGCAAGGCGTTGGGACGGCGGTCGCACCATGGCACGAACCGGTTTCGGCGGACGTCCGCGTGGGGGCATACTGCAAAGTAGTAAACAAAGGGCAGGAACGACATCCATTTTCTCCGAAACCATGGCACCAAACTAGTCAGTATCACAGCTCACCCACTATCTACCTGCATAACAGGATGGACCAATATGGTATATAATCCTGTGGACGCCCCACGGGCAGCATGAGGTGATATAACCTCTAGATGAAAATTTTTATATAATCATGGATATAGATACACATAGATATATCCACATATATATATATATACATACATATATACCATCCATATAGATACACGCACACACACTCCATAAATCTACACACACATACATACTCACACATATATGTAAACAGAGATAAAAATTGCATTTATTAAGACCAAATGGAAAGGAAGTGTGCATTTTGCAGCGTGGAATAAGAGTGGCAATGGAAAGAATGTGTCGGTGAACTTGCCTGGTAATAGAATTGATTGTGTACAACTGACAAGTTTGCTGTAGAGTTCAGGCTCATTACGGGTAATATATTTGATGATGTATTGTAACGAAAATCAGAAGACAGTGGGGCCATCAGAGGAACCAGTCTGTATCACGGCACACCCACAAAACATGTAATATAAGATAGTGGGGCCATCAGAGCAATCAGTCAATATCACGGCACACCCACAAAACATGTAATATAAGATAGTGGGGCCATCAGAGCAACCAGTCTGTATCACGGCACACCCACAAAACATGTAATATAAGATAGTGGGGCCATCAGAGCAACCAGTCTGTATCACGACACACCCACAAAACGTGTAATATAACATAGTGGGGCCATCAGAGCAATCCGTCTGTATCACAGCACACCCACAAACACGGATCATAAGATAGTGGGGCCATCAGAGCAATCAGTCTGTTTCACAGCACGCCCACAAAAACACATGGATCATAAGATAGTGGGACAAACAGAGCAACCAGCCTGTATCACAGCGCCTCCACACATTATATGGCACAAAGGAGCTACTAAGCATGTGGGCTACACCAATCGACCCCCCCCAGGCTATTGTGTGTGGCAGCACTGGTAACACTACCATAACACAACAATCAAACACGGGGGGAATTGTATTGGTGATTACTGCTGTTAGGGTTCCCATAAATAGTGTAAATTAAATGAAGAAAGCGTATATAAATACAATTGTGGCAAAACAGTGAAAAGATTAAACGAAAGCCAGTCATACTGCAAACAACATAAACCCCCAGACAGTGACAGTATTAAGGACCAAAATGCAGTAATTACCACATGGTGGAGACAAACTGTCAAAGGCAAAATTGTACTGTGATATACATTTCCAGCATAATGAGGGGAAAGCCAGAAGAAGATGGGCTGTACTGAAAGGAGTGGAGCATTTACCACTGTGTGGCAGCAAATATGGCAGCCCCCCTAATGGAGCGCACATATTTGCGCATCCCAACTTCGTTTAGATGGACCCCAAAGTGATCAAAATATTGCTCCCAGTTAGTGTGCATACCTCAGTGTCGCCAGTAATGAATATGGGGCAGGTCCGATGTCAGAGCATCCAGCGTACGATTTACTACGAACCGAGCGTTGTTAAAATCGGCACGCGCGGGATAAAGTTGCTGTTGGCGCCAGGGCGGGCGCACTGCGACGCGCGGCATAACCTGACAAATGACTACTTCTGTCACCGAAGCGACTGCCAACACCCGCTGGGCGAAGTCGACAATACGGGAGGCAAGCTGACTGGGCACGACACCGGCATGAGACAAATCGTTAGTGCCGATGTCGACAATAACCACTTGCGGGCCGAGCTCACTGATCAGCGGCAACTCGGCCAGCAAACCGTCTATCTTAAGTCCGCCCACACCGTTGTAAAACACACTCGAATATTGCGCGGAAACCCCTAAATCTGCCCCCACAACATGCGTCGTACCATCACGATGCATAAGCGACGCGTGTAAACGCTTAACGAAGCTGTGACCAATCACTAAGAGATCGGCGGGGCAGTCCATAGCGGACATGATAAGATGAATGAAAAAGATCGACGGCTTAAAAAATGGCGGCGAACAAAGGAAAAAATTCGGGGTAAACGAGCAAATTTGAATGCAGTATAATTCAAGGATTATCAAAGTACTAATCCGCGAAACCACGCACGAAATTGCATACACAAGATCGAAGTATAGTATGAACAACGTTGAACTATACTAACCTCGAGAACTTGATTGAAGTAAATCTTCCTTTGTGTTGAAACGGCAAAGACGTTCGCTGCTATCAGATTCCAACACAAAGGGGCAGTCCACACCCAGCCTCGTTTTGATCCTGGGTGCTTACGTAACTCGGAACATTGGTAGATTATCGTGACAACGAATCGTTGACGGATTATCCGCATCACATTGCATAAATACTATTTTGACATATGTAAAAATATTAATTTATTTATGTGAACAGTGCCAAGGCTAAAAACAGTTTCAAAAGTGTCCTTGGTGTCCTCCGAGTACGGAATGACCAACGACAGCAACTTAAGTAGGGGGTACGCGGAACACCCCTGACAGCATGCATGCCCCCGAAGTGCATGTGCAAAAAAATACCTTTATTTGTGTGAACGGCGGCAAGGCTAAAACAGGTTCAACAGTTTCGCTGGTGTTCCCCGAGTACGGAAAAACCAATCCCAGCAACTTTAAGTGGTGGAATCCCCCTGACAGCAACCCCCAAAAATTGACGAAACTGTATTTATTCGCGCAAACACCTAGCGGATTTCGTAGTCCGGTAGATGGCGCCAATCGATATGCGGCAAAATTTATATCGATTCGCATGCAAATACCGTTTGTAGGTGTACGTATTTTGTAAGCTGATTATGATAGATGTCTACATACATTCTGATTTTTTTTAAACAAAAATGTGCTAGGGTGATGTACTAGTAACAGATTAATGTAAATCTTAAAAGTATACGCAACACTATTCCTGCAGCATATCTACGAACTACACAAAGGTCCATAGACACAGGAAACTCAAGTAGACATAGCAATATTAGACATTAGCAAGGCTTTTGACACAGTCCCTCACACACAACTTCTCCATAAATTATCCCACTGTGGTATAACCGGAACCATGCTCAAGTGCCTATAGAAAACTTCCTCATTGAAAGTTGTGCTAGATGGCGAAACTTCGAGAGAAGTACCCGTCAAATCCGGCGTCCCACAAGGCACTAAACTTGCCCCCCCCCCCTACTATTCCTCTGTCATATAAATGACCTACCAGCATCGGTAAAATCCAAAGTCCGCCTGTTTGCAGATGACTGATATATCAAAACATTCAACAATCACATTGCACTACTACACGACCTAAAACAACTCCAAAAGTGGGCAAAGGACTGGGATATGAACTTCAATACAAACAAATACTACAGCCTCAGTGTAAAAAAAATATTTCTACAACCTAAATAACGCCGCGTACCCTAGAACGTGTAAACTGCAACCCCTATCTCTATCTCCGACGACCTTAAATGGCACTCCCTCATCGCAACAGTAACTGAAAATGCAAACTCCACACTTGGTTTCCTAAGGCGTAGCATACGACACTATCCTATAAACAGCAAACGGACCGCATATATTGCCCTTGTGCGCGCTGCCCTAGAGTACGGAGCCAGAGCCACCCATAGTCCCATACTATCAGGCGGACATAGATAAACTGGAGCGTGTCCAACACCGCGCTGCTCGTTTCATTACCGGCGACTACCACTCCAGACATGAAGGATCGATCACAAACATATTCATAGACCTAAAACTCAATACCCTTCAAAGCAGACGTTGGGACCTACGACTTAAATTCATGTGTAAAATGGTTGAGGGATCTATAAACCATTTCAGTTGGCCCAATTAAACCACTCTATAACACTATACGCACCAACCCATCGTAAACAATAGCCAACCGTGGCTTCTTACGACGTAGTTAATTATAATTATTGGGTAATTGGCTCGGAGGCAAACTTAGTGTCCCGCTACTGAGTTAGTTTTCCATGCAACTATGTAATGACGCAACATGTTATATAGGAACATGTATAAGGCAATACAATATATATAGGATCTACCATACACCTCGGTAAATGGGGTGTAGGGTAGATCCTGGAGCAGTGGAGGGGTAGTCCCTTTGGTGATGAGCAGTCACCCCACTTCTGTGGAGGCTCTAACCACTGGTTCCCTCTGTCTATCTAGCTCATATATGGCTCCTAGGAACTGCTAGTGTACAGCTATAACCAGCAAAACTACAGGAGCGAGGCTTGTAGGCTAATGCCTATTGAGTCAAGGGACGTCTGCCCTCAGTACACAGACTGTTTTGGAGGAGTAGGCGGTCCAGCCGATTGGCTACAGCCCCGGCTACAAATGCGAAACAGCAACAGCTTTTCACCAGGCAGCTAGGTACGTACCAAGACGCATGTGGAAGGACCGGTGACCCACTGTCCTGCGGTACAAGACTTTTTATTTAAGGAATAATGGAGTTAACCATATACAAACCAGCGGAAAGCAATGGGCAACTATCGCTGTATTAGCCCAAGAAACCTGATGGAGAATACATACAGTAAGAGAGGTCCTAGTGGTGAGCCCCCCAGGCTAGATAAGACGACACATACTGGGGAAGAGCTTGGAGATGTTGGAAGTAACGCTAGAGTTGATGACGGCAGTGTGCCCGACTGTGCGGGAGGTAAAACCAGCAGCAAAAAGCTAAAAGGGAAAATCCGTGTGGCAACATGGAATATCAGAAAAACGAGTCAAGGGACATTACAAATGGTAACATCAGAAGCAGAAAGATATGGGGAAGATATATCAGGGATTGCGGAACACAGGTTACGAATTCGAGCAAAATCCACGAATATAACATGTATTCAAATTTATGCACCAACGAGCACCGCAGATGATGACGTAATAGAAACGTTTTATGATACACTGCAACGAACAGTCGACGAGGTAAACAGGAGATACATGGTAGTATTGATGGACGATTTCAATGCAAAAGTTGGCAGTTGTCAAAACGAAGAAGAGAACGGAAATATCGGGAACTTTGGACTAGGCGGGAAAAATGGGAGAGGAGATAGACTTGTTGAGTTTGTCATTGAGAATGAACTGATGAACACTAATACTTTCTTCAAACAACATCAAAGAAGATTGTACACTTGGACAACACCAGATGGTTGGAACAGAAATCAAATCGACTTCATAATGTTACCAAAACGATGGAGGACGTCTGTGTTTAACGCAAAGACATTACCGGGAGCCGATTGTGACTCTGAGCATAAATTGCTAAGCGCCAAGATTGCGATAAAATTAAGACAGATGAAGAGAGGGAAAGAGATAGTGAGGTATGACGTTAGTGATATCACGGAAGGATTCCGACTAGAGGTTATGGACCGTTTCGATGTATTACAGACAGTGGCTGACGGAGAAGGAACCTGAGGAGCTCGCAGTAGAAATTAGGAGCATCATTATGGAATCAGCTGTCAAACTCATCACTAAAAAGAGGAGGCAGAAACAACCATCGATAAGCAAAGACATGCTGCAGGTGATTGAAGAAAGGAAAGAGTTCAAGAAGAACACAGAAAAGAGTGAGAATTATCATGAGAAATACAAAGAGAAGTGCAATATGATTAAACGAATGTGTAAGGAAGACAAGAATAAATATCTAGAGAAGAAATCTGAAAAGATAGAACTATGTATGAGAAGGAACGATAGTCGCAGTATGTTCGAGGAAATAAAGTATATGACACAGTCGTTCAAACCTAGACTTGGCGTTATCAAAGATGAAACGGGAATGACTCTGACAGAAAGCAATGACATACTTGAAAGATGGAAGCAATATTGTGAAAACATGTTTAAGAAAGAAGAAATAGAAGAGGTAGACATGAATGAAGGAAGGGAGTGGACAGAACCAGAAGATGGACTTGAGCCTTTGCGTTCAGAGGTGGAGCGGGTAATAAAAGGTCTAAAGGACGGAAAATCACCTGGCACTGATGACATAACTGCAGAGATAATAAGTGCAAGTGGCAAAGCAGGCGTGAATATCTATCACACATCATGCAAGAAAATATGGAAAAGTGGAACATGGCTGACCCATGGGCTGACTGTAAACGAGCCATTCTTATACCAATACCGAAAAAAGGTGACATACAAGAATAATCAAACTACAGGACTATATCCTTCATCAGCCATGCGAGCAAAATTATGCTAAAATCATAATGAGGAGAATCACAGCAAAATTAGAATGTGAAGTCAACAGAACACAAGCTGGTTTCCGGACTGGAAGATGATAATTCAAAAATGCAGAGATTTCAAGCACGACCTTAGGATCTGTTTCATAGATTATTCAAAAGCTTTTGATAATGTTAGTCATCAACAACTTTGAAAAACCTTGACACACGTGGGATTTGACCACAATTACATCACTTATCCTAAATTGATATGTTGGGCAGCAGTCTGCAGTGAGATTAGAGTGTGGCACCACATATTGATTCCAAGTCGGCAAGGGTGTGAGACAGGGGTGCATTTTGTCCCCCCACCCACCTATTCAGTCTATACACAGAGAATATCATGAGAGAGGTCGAGACTGACACGAGAAGCAAGTTTTTTAATGGACTGAAAGTGAATGGACAGGAGATATATGAATTGTGATATGCCGACGACACAGCGGTAATATCCGATACAAAAGAAGGATTGGATAAATTGATAACTACTGTTAAAGAGGACAGTGAGATGAAAGGATTGAAACTAAACGTAAAGAAGACTAAGATTATGGATGTGAAGGGGTGTCGAAAACTACCAGAAGTCATAGTATATGGCGAGGAACTAGAACGAGTGGAAATGTTTGAATATCTGGGGTCACTGATAGAAGCGGATGGAGATGGGACGAAAGAGATCAAGCGGAGGTTGGCAATGGCGAGTAAAAAGTTGACGGAGATAAAGAAGCTGTGGAAAGCAACGAACAAAGATATGAAAGTACGAATTATCCGAGTCTGCATATTTCCAACTGCTACGTATGGATGCGAAACATGGACTCTTAATAAGAACATTACTAAACGTATAAATATAAATGCATTTGAAAACAAGTGTTATAGAACGATATTACGAGTTTCATGGACTGAACATAGAACTAACGAATCCATCGCAGATGACCTTGGTGTTATACTCGGGACTTGATTGAAACAGTAACTAAGTTATTTTGGCCATGTGAAACGGCATCAATCTCTAGAGAGACTAATAATGGAAGGAAAAGGGGAAGGCAGCAGAAGCCGAGGACGACCTAGGAGACAATGGGAGGACATAGAAGAATGGATGGGAGCTGACGTCTGGCGAGTGGGGAGACTGGCAAACGAAATAGCTGTCTATAGACAATCTATCAAGGCTGCAACGTCCGGAAATGGATAAGCAAACCCCCACATTTAAATATCTATATATTATAAATATTGCCTTGTACATTTTCCTTATATAACCTGTTGCGTCACAATTTCAAAATAACACTAGATCTGCAACAATACAATACAACTTTATTCATCCCTGTAAGGGCAATTACATTGCCGTTTGGGCAGGCACAATGTAAACATATATATATATATATATATATATATATATAAATATTAAAATATAACATAGGTAACAGCGTATTACTGGCTCACTTCATCATGGTCACAAAAAGAATAATTTATTACATGAACACACGGAGTGCATTTCTTCACCCTGTAACCACTAAATTCATAATCCATACACATGCGTTACATTCATTTCACATCGTTAAAAAGACTGATAGCAATAGGAATAATTTCTTACGTTTTTTTTTGCACGAGGGGCACCTAAAACGGCGGCCCGATGGCAGAGTCTCAAACCTGGGATATAGAGCACGACTATCATTGGCTAAAATAGAACGTGCCTTCGTAAGTACCTTGTTCACAAAACTGAATGATGTCTCTCTAAGTCTCTACAATTATTTTGGAGCTGACTCGTACACACTTCTGTAAACTGTTCTTGTTTTTAACAGTCAGGTTGAAATACCAGCAGATAAACGAAAAGCAAAGAACACTCTCAATAAAAGACTTGTAAAACAGGTTTAAAATTGTTTTATCAACAGAAAATGAGTTTAGTTTTCTAAGAAAGTACAGGCGCTGCTGACATTTCTTGACGATTACTTCAGTGTTGTCATCCCATCTAAGTTTGTTATCAAACATTGTACCTAAATATTTGTACTTGGCGACAATTTCAATCACTTGATCATGAATTATGTTTTTTTCAGGATATATATATATATATATATATAGTGTCCCGCTACCGAGTTATTTTTCCATGCAACTATGTAGTGACGTAACATATTATATAGGAAAATATACAAGGCAATACTTATAAGTGCATAAAGTTAATGACCGTAAAAATGTAATTTTATATAGATTATTGTGTGGAAACTTTGTGTTAGATTTATTTGTATCTGCTCTGTTTCAAACAATGAGCGACGGACATAGCAGCATTTACCAAGGTTCCTGAGAAAATACAGTATGTCGTGCTCACCGATGCCACGTGTACACTTCCTCCAATTGCGGCCACTGTGATTGATGGGGGCATTCTCCTCCAGGAAACCGTGCTTCAGCACAGCAAATCAACGTATGCGGTCGTGGCCAGGGGTCTCTTGGTGAAGGTGTGTTCCTATCGCGGTGAACAAATCCACTTGGTACTAGCTCGACAAGTACCTCTCACCATCGATCAAAGACCCAGAGTGGAAACTGCGTCGTTCTGGAAATCGTCATACATTCGTCATCACTGGGCCTGACCAGACTTAGCGACAGAGTGGGGCGGAGCTCCTCATGAAAGGTGCATTCAATGAAGGGTTTGCCAATACCCTCATGGCGGAATGGAAGAAACCACACTACGGGTCAATCATAGGGAAGATGACCCTGTTCGTATCACATGGTGGTAAATACGTGGCGATGAAGACCGACGAGGAAGAACTTGTACAAACAGAGGAACCGAATCATATCGAAGGTCAGCACGAGGAGGCCGACACACTCATTGCATTTCATGCAAGCAGCGTCTCCATCGGAAACATTCTGGTGAGGTCAACTGACACATATGTACTCGTCATTCTTCTCTGGCTTGTCGCAAGGTCAGAAGGGATGGACATCATCCTGGATTATGGATATGGTTACAACCGTAGATACACTGATGTGACAAATATAGCTGTCACCATTGACGAGAGAAGCCATGAATTCACGGACGCACTCGTGTGTTTGCATGCTGTGACAGGATGTGACTTCACATCCTGCTTCTTTGGAAAGGGCAAAGTAAAGCCCTTCCAACTATTGGAAACGGATGTAGAGCATCAACACGTGATGGCACTGCGGTCCCTGACCTCAGAAGCAGTCAACCTACTAGCCATTACGTCATTTGTTTGCTCCCTGTGTGTGTTTAAGGGCACATATGTCAATGAAGCGAGATACAGAGCCTTCACTAGAATTAGTGGTGGGGGGGGGAGAAGGAGCCACTGGCCAAGATCCGGAAAATCAACTGTGCATCTCCCCTCCTTGTTGCAAGACTCTTACCAACCACATCATGAGGGCACACTTTGTGGAAGATGGCCGACCAGCCAGACACGACTTGCGAGGCGAGGCACACTGACTGTGGATGGACAGAGAAGTCAGGCAGTTTGGAGCTGGAGTGGTTCCAAGGGAGTTCACTGCCGGAATCTTTGTTAGTAACTCGCATTGAAGCCGAGGACGTCGTCGGAGCGATGGACGGTGAAGATTTGGACGTCTGGACAGACGATGACAGTAACGAGAGCGACGAAGATATCTAAACACTATTGTATATGTCGCGTCTGTTCTGATGATATACCTTTTTCAAAATGTATTCATGCGTCAGCAACTGCATGCGAGCAACATAATTGTGGTGTTGTTTTCCCTGTTGCTTCTCCGATTCTAGGAAAGAAAACAGAGGTCGGCCCTCTTGCACATCCATTATTCCCCATAGGATATTGCTCTTCAAAATGTGTTGTTTAAAAAGATTAAAAGAGATCCCGGTACAAACTTCCAAATATGTCTCTTGTAGTGATCATTGCGTAGTATCGTTGCGTGTCCTAAGTTCGTACATCGTCCAACTCAGTGTCCCCTTAGTATTGATTCGTGTTTCATCTTCTGTTTGACTGCTCCGGTAAACATTTATGTTGAAAGTGCAGCTACAATAGGCAATAAAAACAGAGTTTGAAAGATATTACTGTTGCCTATAACAACAGTTTTAGAATTTTACACAGTTTGTCATCACGCTGCAGTGCAAGTTTTATGTTTGCTACAAACTGTGTTCAATATTTTAATGAACGTATGCGTTCATCCATATATAGCTTATTATGTCGTCTTGAACGGTCTGAAAACCCACTTTTTGTGAATTATTTTTATACTGATATACATTTTAGAAGTCCTATGTTTAAATAAAGGGCTACCCAATTGTATACTTAAAGTTGAACGCACATTTTATATATATCTTATTAACCATCTATTTTTATTTCATGTTCATCTATATCTTTGTATTTTAGTTATTTAGTACTTATTTTTTTGTATTGTTATTTACTTGTATTGTATGTACATATGGACTTTTGTCTGAAATAAAATATTATTATTATAAAACTGGCTGGTATGATATATTTGTGTTTATAAACGTATATTTATTTGAGAAAACCAACACAATACCAATACACCGCACGTAACTGTCCCTTCAGAGGTAACTCTCCCCTCTCCTACTACAAGTAACTGTCCCCTGTCCTACTACAGGTAACTGTCCCACCAGAGGTAACTCCCCCCTCTCCTATTACAAGTAACTGTCCCACCAGAGGGTACTGCCCCCTCTCATACTGCAAGAAGATAAATGAACAGTTACCCTGTTACGTCTGTACTGATGATGTGTGTGGTAAAGATATAATATTGACAGTTATCCTGCTGCGTTTGTTATGTACAGTTATCCTGTTGCGTCGGTTGAGAGTGCTGAAGATATGTAAACAGTTGTCCTGTCGATCCTAATGATCTGCGAAATCCGCTAGGTGTTTGCGCGAATAAATTATACATTCGTCAATCTTTAGGGGTTGCTGTCAGGGGGATCCCACCATTTAGGCTAACGTTGCTGGCATTGGTCATTCCGTACTCGGGAAACACCAGGGAAACTTTTGAAACTGTTTTAGCCTTGGCGCCGTTCACATAAATAAAAGTACTCTTTGGCACACTTCGGGGGTTGCTGTAAGGGGGTTTCACCCCTCAAGTTGCTGTCACTGGTCATTCCGTACTCGGGGAACACCAGGGAAATTTTTGAAACTGTATTTATTAGCCTTGGTAAAGGTACTTTTTGGCCACTTCAGGGGGTGATTTAGGGGGCATTCCACCACCCAAGACCCGGCAGCAAGTAATTTTTGTGATGTCGGGGGATGGTTCCGCCAACATATGGGGCAAACACTTTGGCCCTTTTTATATAAATAAAAGTGCTGGGCTACCGCTTTATCCATACACGAGTCCGCCTCTATAAGCGCCGCCCATGCATCACTGGCCGGTGTGACATATTGTAAATGGACCCCCGTCGTGTATGGACCGGGTGGTGCATTTACCACGGCGCGGAAAATTTACCACCACCGGAAAATACAAGTTTTAATGTGTTTAGTGAGTTAGACGTGTTTAACTGGTGTAAGTGATATAACATTATACTATTTTTTTTAAACGTGTCAAAACATAATTATGCAAAATCAACAATGACCATTTCAATATGACAATTTTGACAACTTTTTGGCACACTTTTGTCTTTCAGAAAAGTGCAGTTTTTATTTATTGACACCATCGAAGCACATCCATAATTTTTAAGTCACTAAACATAGACATGAAGTTAATTTCTTCTCAACTTTGTCCATATTCCATGCCATGGTAAATTGACCCACGGCCCAGATACCACGGAAGTCCATTTACATTATCACACCGGTGGAGTTGAGTTGATACTCGTCGGCAGATCGATTCGCGAAGGTCAGCCGTAAAGATGATGTCCAATTAGCGAGCGGGTGAAGCGCGCATGCAGGTACTACAGCGTCCAAACGTGATCAAGATGACCGCCACGTAGGCCCCCGATTACAGGTGTACTGGGCTGCCTTGTTGAGCAGATCAATAACACAACTTTCAAGGAATTCGAGAACCCATGTCCACCGTTAATTAAAAATGCCTCTGCGCAAGTCGTAAACATTGTCTAAGTGTAGTTGGTCACGCTTCGTTTGCACAATCCTATAGTGATATCGCAGTAGTCATTACCGCGGAGGCTGAGTATTGCTACGAGTTGTTTCTACCGAAGTGTTGTACAAACGAAGGCAGGACGAGAATTATAGTTAAATTACTTTTAATACTCCACCGTGCCAATATACGTTGAGCACCAAGTAGATAAATATAATTTCATCAATATACTGCAACAACACGATCACAGAAATTCTTTGTAGAGCATTGTGTATATATACCCCTAATATTATTTTTAATACTCAAAACATTCACAACGGTGAGGCACGTATTAGCATTAACGGTGACAATAAATTGAATATGTAACACCCGTCTCTTCGATTTGGACCCAAAGCTAGTATGTTGCATTATGGAATTATTTGGCATCATACTAAATGACAACATTTTAACTTGATAACAATACCAGTTTATGTGCGAAGTTACCGGTGACTGAAATGACCCTTTGTATCAATCAAATACAATGAAAATTTATGCAGAGATCTCCAAATCGATCTTTTCAACCTTGTGTGTTTCAAGTTTTCCCAGGCAACCAAGTGATGCGCTGCATGTGTGGATGACACCAACACAACAAACAGTACACAACCAAGGCAAGGACAGCTAATACACACAGACAAACCAATAACAAACTTTTTGTCACATGAAATACACACAAAACATGCTTCACAGAAAGGCACTAAAGAACGTGAATGCGGAATTGAATGCAGCACGACATACAACAAGGAATTAAGTCTGCAAGAAAATCAGCAAATGAGTAAGCAAAGAAATACAACAAAGCTGCCTGCAACGAGGGACAAACAGTTAGCAAGGACATCAACTAGGAAACACACAAAAGGAATCAACAACGAGGGACAGAAAATACATCAAGCCGCTAGGAAATACAGTAACGTAGTCAAAGAAAAAAATCGGCAAAGACATTATATCATTGACAACGATGTCAGCAAGTGAAGATGCCAATTAAGCAATGCAATGCTATTAAAGAGACATCAGGAAAATGAACCGGAGGACATTATAAAGACGGTGATATAAGATGTTTGCAAAACCGAACGACAAACAGCTATTGTTATGTACCATATAGCTGAAGCAGCATTTCTTCGACGATGACACGCGACTGTTACGTAATTAAACAGCACATGTGACACGCATAAATAACGTCGTGAGCAAAATAGTGTGCGTGAGATTCCATGGAAACATTGCAGAGGTACATTGGAAAAGCACTTCGTACCTCTCTCTAAATATAACTGCTTCCTTTCCTGTCATGACGTGTGTAACACATTGAGAAGATATATAATATATATGTATATAGTGTGTGTGTATGCGTGTATTTAGTGTGTGTGTGTGTGTGTGTGTGTGTGTGTGTGTGTGTGTGTGTGTGTGTGTGTATGTGTGTACATGTGTATTTAGTGCGTATGTGTGTGTGTGTAAACTCCTGAATAAAACATTTGTCAATTTCTTCATATTGCAGTGAGCTTTGCTACTGTACAGATAAGAAAAGAAATGTGAAGAAAAATGAGAGATGTCACATGTTGGCTTGAATAAAACGAGATTTAACTTAATGAACACAAATGTTTTTTCTTCCGTGTGTATGACAGTAGGGGGGAGGGGGTCAATGAGGGAGGGTACAAGAGCAACTGAAAAATTAAGTGAATATTGCAGATTCATGTACACTCGGACATCATTGAGTTAATTAGACGTAACTAATAAATATGACTAACAACTTGAAACATTACATTTTAAAAATAACAAGTATTTCTTATCAACACCAATACAAACTGTAGATACACATGCATATCAAGTGCAAGTTATATTTACAAATATTTGACACGCAGAGTGATTATACAACAGGTGAAATGAACTCACACATTCAATGTCACTTAGCATATTGCCCACGATTCACACAATAAAAGTCAATGTTACATTGATACATGGTACTTTATCACAAGAAAATATTTTCCGATTAATACTAACCTTTATAAAATATGTGCCATTGTAGGTAGACCATTGTTGAGTATGTGTGTTTAACCAAATGGCTACCATTGCCTCACATCATTAGAACGATCTTGTCTCATCAACCCATTCTGAACCACCATTAACTTATTTTATACTAACAACACATTCAGCCTCTCAAAGATAACACAACAGTGGATTAGATTTACAGTATCACAGACATTAGCACAGATGAGCAGTCAGTCCCATGCGTTAAGTATACATGTATTTATGAGCCCTGTGAATCCGCAATTGGGAACCCCACATGTCTCATTGTTTCTTCGTCCAGTTGTAAGACACTTGGCGATATAATTTGACTCCTGTTTTAATAAAATACAAGCGGAAATTCTCTTACATCACAATAAATAAAAAAAATATTTTATAAGCCATTATTCTTCGGAGATAGTTGGCTGAATCACAATTCTTTCCCTCCCTAAGACAACTGAGGAAACTCCTTTCTGCAGTGATGTTCTTGCCAGGCTTGATGGATTGTTTTTCTCCTTGGGATTTCACTGGAGGATACACGCAGCACTCCCGTCTTTTTCATCTCCTTTAGATGTCACTTGGCCAGATTTTCCTTTAGGGCCACCATTTTTAGTTACATTCTTCATTGACATTATCTGATCAGAAGGAAACAGACAGCATTACATCAACTATCAGAATAACACAAAACAGTGAATTAATTTATACACAATAAGTATTATTAATGCTTTTTTTTCACAGGAGATATTTACAGGCAATGTTAGATGATCAACAAAAAAACAGTATCAGGTGAACTGTTGATTTTAAACATTATATTATAAACAAGGTAATAATCACTGCTAGTGATATATGATATGCAGGTGACTGAAATACATGAAACTAGCTTTTACAACTACTACAAAGGAATGAAATGAATGCCATTTTCCTTTAGCTGATGCCTATATGACTATATGAGTACTACTAACTACTACTACAACAACTACTAATACTACTAATATTATGGTTATGGTATGCTACTGGTGTGCGTGGGTTAACATATATATGGAGATGGCACATAGTTAATCAGATACACTTGCGTAAAAGTAACCAAAATAATAATGTTACCTAAGAAGTACCCTAGGGTAAATATAACGAAAAGATCCCGCAGAGTTTGTAACCTATGTAAATGTAAACTGGGTTGGTAGATACCAATGCGATACAAGACATCACTTTTTAAGTTTAAATATAAATAAAACTTAATAATGAAATGTATAACTGAATGGAACATCTATTACAGTACATGTTTTATAAAGAAAATATGAAGATAAGTTATGACTTTGACTGATATCACAAGAGTATTCACGTCACTGAACAAAACCAGCCTTGACAACAAACCAATAACTATTACCTCAGGTATTAATAAAACTGGTTACTTTTTAAAATATTAACTGAAATGTTTGTATTCAAGTTGATAGCAACAACAATGGTTATGCTGAGAAGTCTATAAATACCTGCAAACATTTATAAAAGCAATGTATTATACTGGCAAATGTTTGCATCCAAAACATCTCAGGCAAAAGACAACCAAAACCTATCCGAAAAAACAAAATAACCTTATAATTTCAAGTCAAACCTTGATGGATCGACAGATTCCCGGGAGGATTCCCAGGATTTATGTACATTCCTTTTTAGGGACCCATTTTTGGAGGAATTTTTGCCCTGTTTACTGGAAATATGCTCTATAACATCTGTCGATCCTTCAAGGCAAATTAACAGAACATTCTATAAATTATTTTAAGGAAAACTTGTGCAAACTAGAGTGTCAGCAGTCTGGCAAACACTACACATGTACAGCAGAACTGCAAAAGAAATGACATCGCAATATTCATTGCAACTGCTGGCAAATTACAACCTGTAACAATGACTAATATCACATTCAACTATTGCAGGCTGATCAATTTTTTTTGAAGCAAGCAGGCTTGTACTATATTTAGTGAAGAGGCACCACAGATAAATTCTGCAACATGACGTGCACGTAAGCACATGCACTGTATACACGACATTGTTGGCAGATTCTGGCGAGACTGGTATGCCGATTAGATATGAACACTGCAACTGTCTGAACAGAACTAGTAGTTTGTTAGGTTACGTAATTGTTGTCTATTTAATGTAATCAGTTGGACCATACGATAAATGTCTTATTCCTAGTGTGAATGTCTGCGTGAACGTTAACTTCTGTGAACAATTAACTGAACACATGTGAACTTTGTTATTCTTTGTAAGTTTTAACAGTCAATTGGACTCTTTTCTTGTTACATTTCAAGCACCTTTAACGAATGTCATACCTGTCAAGTCCTGTGAAACAAAACAGTAGTCATGGCAGACAAAAACCGTAAATTATCAGTAAAACCGTAATCTTTACATGTAATTACACATTGACACACGTTATAAAAAAACAAGTTTGTAAGTACAGGTGCCCTATGCAACATATGGCGTCCACGGGATCTGTAAGTAAGTTCGCGCCTGCGCATAACACGAAAATGCATTGGTGAGTGCTCGTTCCTGGGCACTGCACGAATCGTACAGGGATTCTACCAGGCCCAGAAAAGAGCGCAAATCATAAGGGAGTTTGATGAGTGTGTCAGTCGGCGAATTTACAGACAAAAATATAACGAATGCGATCAATTACTTTTAAAATGTATCTCAAAACACAAACATAAAACCGTATGGTTTTCCTACTACGCCCGTAGTTTTCATTTTATAAATAAAACAGTAGTGACTACGGCTAAACCGTAGTACTTGACAGGTATGACGAACATCATCAGATGGCGACACAGTAGTCCTTCTAAACAGTCATAGTGAAGCAAGCGACCTTGTACTACATTTAGTGAACAGGCGCCATGCAACATTCCGTAACATCCTAAACGAACAGCCGATGATTGTGTGCAACTTGTGCCGGATTCTACTTTTGCAAGATTCCATGCCGATCATGTGATATTTGAAACCTTACTTCGTCATCAGTTTGACTGTGACTGTAAATGGTGGCACTATTATCAGCAGTTAAGCTCACTTCATCGTCACCAAACGCGTACATGCTAATGACATCATCTGAAAGACGTTGTACTCCTTCCTACAAGAACATACCAGAAACAGATGAGAAATAAAGTGATGTAGGAGTCAGAGAATGTGGTAGAGAGCTTCACGTAAGCATAACCAGGATATATCAGGGCCTACTGGTAGTCATAGAGAGCACATGATGAACATGTTTCAGCTCCAGGCCGGGAAACAATGACCAGTAAAGGAAGTGACATTATCACAGTACATCTAGATGAAAATGTGTGATTTTTTCTGCAGTTGCAACAACTGTGTGCATTGGTAACAAAATCTTCTTGCAGCTGTCTTCAAAGTTCTGCAAAAGTTAGCACTCCCTCCACAATATATTATGTCCATCAACACATGACATTATTCCACAGAAGACATCATTCAACAGATGGTGTCAGTCGACAGAAGACATCATTTGGCAGTTGAAATCTGCCAATGCACACATGTTCAAGATATCCACTCAGCAGATTGTCTAACAGCTGATATCCAGTCAGTAGACTGTCTATCATCGTGAAAGAAAAATTGGTGCAGAGGTGCTGAAAAGGTGCAAATTAAATGCAGATTGAAGGATTATTAAATTAAACGCAGGTCGAAGGATTAAGTACATCGTGCAGTCCAATGTTAAAAAGAAACATTAAATTAAGATGCCCCATGCAGAAACATCCGGAGAAACCAAATGCAGGCTTGCCACCCATAGTTTGCTTACTTCCTCTAGTTCTGCTTTTTGTCTTTCATGTATAAAAGCCTGGGCCTGTAAAACCTAAAATAGCAAACATGGCAAAATGTGTGGATGTTACTAAAGGTGTGAAATTGAGAGAGGACAAAATAAATAACATTATATGGCAAATTCAACCTTTTTGGTGGGTTCATTTTCTGACCTACCTGCAGTGATGGTATACTTTCCTATCACCTCTATTGGGGTCAAAAAGTAATTAAAAAGTTTCTGTCTTGATTTTTCCATTTGTAGCCTGTTTTTGGAGGTAAACATTTAATAAAGAATCATTGACCTTTGTCCTGTTTCTGAAGTTATTACAATGGATGACTATTGGGAATAGTTTTACTATTGTAGTAGTATTGAGATAGCTGTATTACTACTGCAATTTTATTGCGATGCTATCATATCTATTGTGGTAGTATCATTGTAGTATTAAGGACCAGCGAATACTTAGGAAAAGCAGTCCCAAATTACAATGTAACAGTGGCATCGTTGTGTGGTCTTGAGTCATTGCAGTTGACAACCAGACATCAACATTGACAATGAGTAATTACAACTGAAAATGAGTCGCAGCTGAAAATGAGTAAGTGGTGTTGAAAATGACTCAATGAATATCTGATATTGACAATGTGAGGCTTGGTCTAACATATTGTGCTGTCTAGCCATGCGGCCGAGTGATGATTCTTATACTTCTTTGCCAACTTACATTTTTCCTAGTCAGACTGGAAAAAGATCTTTCAGTTGGTTTAACAAAACCTATTTTCTTAGCCTAATTCTGAGCATGAGCCAATATTCTCATGAGGCATGCCGGCCTTCCCTTGTCTATTAACACAGAGTACCAATAGGTCAGAAAATAATAACAAATTACCAAAAAAAATGGAAGCAGGAATGAATATCAGACAGGAAACATTTAGAAGTGGCATTTTTATTTGGTTATGGCCCGGGGACCTAAAGTATTTTTTGAACAACAGATATTATGTCTAAAATAACTTATACAGAATGCTATTGTACAATATGGATGGTGCACCCTGGGATACTCTTCATAAGACAATGGATTCCTTGCCTACGTGTCGATCATCTGGTGTTTTTGCTTTGGATGGCAATCTTAACTGTTAAATCTTGTTAAATGTTTTTAGTGAATAGCTCAGAATAAGACACATTAGTATGGTTGCGTGCGTTCCTCACCCTCTTGTGACAACCAGTGTACAATATCCTGGTATATATATATATATATACAGGTTAATGACAATTTACTCGTACAAAAACCCTCAATAATCTTAAATCTAAAAAAGTGCTTAGATGCCAACTCCACATGGAAAACACTATCCTGTGAGTGAAACCAGTGTTGTTTTATCGACATTATCTGGACATTATCTGGACCAGGGATGGAGGAAATGTTTTATTTTTCGCTTAATCAGCTTTCGACTTCCGCTGCTGCTACAAAAAGATAAATTCCAGTTATGTTGTTTACGAACATGTTTCCGTTAACCCTAGCTGTGCATAAATGAAATGATCAAACAGCGAGAAACCATCTTCTTGTGTTATTAACAGCACTGACTCCAGGATTAATCCAAGAAAGTTACACAGAGACAACACAAGGATTCATTCACACTACTTACGTTATCTCTAAAACCATACTAACATATATCAATTATACTCACAATTTATACACTCAAAACAAGAAAACACGCCGGTTTACAGGAATTTATTTCTGGGATTATTTTTTAGTTATTCTTGCAGTTGTTCCAATTATAATCTCTCTGACCTATTTATATGACCTACTTATCTGACCTACTTCTGTACACACAATCTCCACACACGTTAGTGGAGGAAGAGGATACCTCCTTCTACTGGTAGAAACTAAAATGTCACACGTGGCACTGCCTACTGGTTTACTTACGGGAACTTCCTGAAACTGTGAATAACAAATGTGTTAAACCCTTCCAACATCAAACGGTAGAATTTGTAATGTTACTATATGTCTGGAACTGTTTTGAGTTGGATTTTAAATCAGCAGTACTCGTGAATTCATAAGCATGTGTTAGAAGACAGGACCTATATATTCTAAATCCAATCATTTTTATTATAAAATCATGTCTCATAGTTGCTGACATTGTTTCTGGGCCAATACCGTGTTTACACTGCATGCAGTGGAAATGTAATTTTAAGGGGGCTATGGATATGCCCATATATGCCATCAAACACCAAACCCAATCAACTTTATACAGAGGCATTGGAAATTGTCGACAGCTTTTCATGACGTAAAGTTCTAAAAATATGTCAAACATTATGCAGTTGGGGGTTTGGTGATCACGACATATCACAGGGGAAATCAATTGCTACAGTGGCACCATCTAGTGTGTGGAACATAGAACATGGTGGTTTGTATCAATAATAAAAGCGTATCGTTTTGTTTTACCTAGTGAACTTACAGGCCCATCCCTTAGAATAGATATATCTGATACAGTAAAACCTGTCTTAGCGGCCACCTGTCCATAAAGATAACCTGGATATAACGGTCACTTTTGAAAGTCCCGAATGATTTCCTATTAGTTTGCTCTGCCCACTACTTGTCCATAACAGTAACCTGGCTGTTGCGTATAATGGCGTAACTGTGGCTCCACCTAGTGAGTATCCAAGTTATGGAACTCTCCATAACGGCAACCTGCCTATAATGGTAATTTTGTGCAGTCCCGACTATGACCGTTATGGACAGGTTTTACTGTATTATGAAAACATGTTTTCTGATAAAAAAACAATCAGATGCTATATTGCTAACATCATTGGATGTCCTTTTTATGATGGGCCTTCCCATTAACTGGTTAACACGCAATATTTTACATCTAAGTTAAAAAGTTGGTGAACGGCAGGACCTTCAACACTGTTGGTTGTCCCACTAAAATGTTGGGGGTCCGCATACAATTATAAAACATAAACACCATTTGCATTGCCAAATCTGAAAGCACAAATTTTTATATTTGTTGAAAAGATTGCAGTTATGTGGGCCAGCACTTTTGCCAAACTGATTGAAAAATTATGGTCTGTCCTCTGGACACACGAAACATTTTCGGCAGCCCTTTAGAACAACATTGAAAGCTTCTACATGGAGTGAATACATTAGCAACATGTGGTGAGTATTGGGTGTGTTGTGTTGGTGCAATAAACATCACTTACCCGATTGACCATCATCACCCGAGTCTTGAACTTTGTGCCGGAACTGTTCGCTACGGCTGACACGACTCGGAAGAATGGATCAAACTTCTTCTCCTCTGGAGGTTTGTTGTCCCAATCTCTGCACAACTCCTGCGGTGAAGGACGCATATCCAGACAGTTAGTTTGGAATTTCGTTTGGCATTGATGCCTGGTACGTGAGTTTGCACAAGTTGCTCCATGTTTCCTTTCACAGTTTCTTCATCAACAAACGCTGCGTTGAGATTACCAGACATGCTGACGATGCTGACGATGCCCTCCCACAACTCTAGCTTTACGATAAATGTTCATATTTTTAACTACCAAAATGGTAATTCTACTTCAAAATGTAGCCTTTTTTTACAGTTTCTCAACAAATATTCAAGACTTCTTATAGATGTAGTCAAACAATTCATCGATCTCATCGTTTAGCCATTCCTCTTTAGTTTCATATGTTCCAAAACAGTCAGTAGACTGCGGCGTGCAAAAGCTGCATCTCTTGGTCCGCATGAAAATCTTGGCAAAAGCAGAATCGAATGCTGACAGCGCAGGATTTGGTGGTATTTACTTATTGACATCATCGAGGTGTACTCTTAGCTCTGGCAGGACTATCTTTGAAGAGAGCGTCTCAATGGATCATGCAGTGAAATATTTTTGAATGGTGAAACATATCACCTCCTCCGTTCTCTTGGGAAACTATTAATTATGTCAGGTGCACAATCCACGCACACACTCGCACATTCTCCCACGATAATCACTCAACCTCAAAACATTTGGAGACCTCTGGGAAGGCGCCCGTGCCCTTCTTAGTGAATTCCAAGGGAAGATAGAGCAAGAACTCTTCCTTGAAATCTCCATCTTTTGTGCAAAGTCCAACACAAGCAGCACACAACATTCAGCTAACCTCCTGGGTACCCCCTGAAAAACCTCTCACATACCCCCAGGGGTACGCGTACCCCAGTTTGGGAACTGCTGTATTAGAAGAACATAAATCGATTGTTCTCAATATTATGCATATTCTCTGCAACTGATCTGAGGACTGCCATTCTGTTGGGGATATTTTAATAAATAACACGTACAACTTTTTCAAATTTACATCATATAAAATGTCATTTACCAGGTACGAATTCTCCGGGAAACCCTCCTCAGCATCTTATGTACTGCCATCCAGAGGATGAGCATTTTTGCTAGTAATAATTAACTGGCTATATAAATGACACAGGATTAATGGAAAGACAATTCCCTCTACCTGCATTCGTTTCTCCTTCTGCTCAAGTCGCTTGTACTTCTTCTGTATGAGGATGAGCTCTGAGCGGATGTGGTCGCTGCTGTCACAGCTGAACTTCTTGCTCTTCTCCACAAGTGCGGCTGATGGAGACTGCAGCTTCTCCATCTGTCTCAGTTCCTGCAGAACACACCACATTGACTTGCCAGAGAAGTCGAGAACAGGCAGTAACAGTGACAGGCTCATGTGGACTAGCTTGTTGGAATGTGTGTGATCCGCAGGAATATTGACAGCATTACATACCACATACATTCAAAGGACTGGCATCTACGTATGGACAGCCAATACAAAGAAATCTTACAAAAAGTGAACATATTCAATAGACATGGTATAAATGTTTTTCTTGAAAAAAAAATCGTGGTTCACTGGGGGTTGATTTTGGTTGTTTTTTCTGGAAGTCCAGGAAACCCAACTGGTCATCTTAAAACAAAAATTGGCTTTTTAACCAAAATGTCTGGGTCTTCGTCTATTTCTACTGAGGCAGATTCAGATTCAGAGACATGATCATCATGTCTTATAAATATTCCAAACAAAACGGGCTTAACGCCAAGTTTAGGTATTTCTAGCCATTTAAATACTGACTAAATTTAGTGTCTTTAATACCCTCTTAAATGTGGTGTTTACATAATGACACTGGCGAATTTACTACTTTAGAAATAATTTGTGTCTGTTGCAGGGTGACCTTAATTGCAATATATTACCCAGGTGACCATAAATTGAGGTTCGACTGTATTTGTCATTATTTGACCTTCACATGTCCTTTACCTTGGTGGTCATTCTAGAGAGCTTGGCATCGGCCATCTTGTCTTCCTGCACCCCATACACGAGGAAGGTGATGCAGCCCGACTCGAAGAAGTCGAGATGTTCCTGTTCTATGCATGGGAAGGAGAAGACCTTGGAGTGGTTGAACTCGGGCGTCAGTGTGCCTTTGAGCATCTTGGTCTGGGTGTACTCCTTGTCCATGTAGACTCGGTACTTGATGGTGAGGCCGAGGGAGAAACGTGCCTTGAACACTTCGGCGTTGCGGATGGACACCTGAAGGAGGAACACAGGTGCATGTCATTAACTGTCGGTGGAATCAAACTGTAAAACTTGTTGAATGTCAGTTTTAGCAATATTTGCTTGTTTCACCATTTTAAGGCACATTACAGCAACCAAGTCTACAACTCATGACAAGCCATGCGTACTTCCAGCGGCGCGGAAACACAGATGCTCACCATCCATGCAAAGAACAAGCTAGCAGCCGCACAAACAAAGATGGAAAGAAGTATGTTAAACATCACATATCGGAAGAGAAAAAGAAACATCTGGGTAAGAGAAAAGACAAAGGTCATAGATGTGATAGAACAAATCAGAAATGGACATGGGCCGGACACATCAGTACTAGACTATGAGATAACCGATGGACATTGTGTATCACTACCTGGAGACCTTGTGAAGGGAAACGATTTAGAGGAAGACCAGCCAGACAGTGGAGAGACAAACTAGACGAGTACTGGAAAGGCACCATCTGGCAGGGGATATTGCAAGACAGGCAGATCTGGAAACGACATGCCGAGGCCTTCGCCCAACCACAGGACAATATGACTGCACAATGATGATGATGATGATGATGACAGCAAACAGTTATTTGGCAAATCATAAGTAATGATTGTCATGTCTACATCAAAGTGAGAAAGCAGTACACGATAAGTGTGAGAAAAGAAGAAAAAAACTGAAATTGAGGAATGGAATCAAGGCCAGCCTCACCCCTGATGACAAGGAATCAGGAGAAGAACAACAACAACACATCAATAATGAAATTAAAATCGTGAAAAGTTGCTAGACCAAGGATTAACATGACTTTATAAGTATTATTACTTCAATGTTTCTCCTTTCAAACTTTTCACCAATATGCTTTGTATGGTTCATTTGTACATCTTGCAGAGAGATACAGATGTGCCATATATTTCGGTTGAAATCCAGCAAAGACAGATACATGTGGGAGAACTTACATATAGCTACTACTTTTGTTCAATCTCCTCCCTCAACTACCTCATCTCAACGGGAATCTGGTTCTTTGGTGTCCAAATATGTTATGTGTGAATATCTAAATAATATCTGTGGTCGGTTTAATAAATAGTGTGTACCAGTATAATAGGTTAAACGGTAAAAAACTGTTTTGCAGAAGCCAATTGTCTGGGTAACATTTTCGTCTTCACACGATTGAATTTGATGGTGATATGGTTTTTGAGAGAAATTACGTCAATCTCTGGTTTCAGCCATGTTTAACTTGGCTCAACCATCACTAAACATATCACAATATTCATAAACACAGTTGGCAGCACTGAAAGTGGCACAATCAGCAGAGAAAACATCATAAAGAATGTTAGCAAATGGTGGCTCGAGATTTATGAGTATCAAAGCAACACAAACTCAATCAATTGAGCGGCAAAATCGGAATGGAAGAATTTAAGGCCACGCTAAGCTGGCTAAATGGTGCCACCAGTTGGAGATATGGAGCAGAGTTAAAACCCTCATGACATCATGTCATCTACCAGAAATGCATTAGGCAGTGAAATACTGATGCTACATGTTCAAAACGTTTTTCCTATTAAACCACTGACATGACTGTCACGATAAGAGGTCAAATGGTTAGATTTTATTAATTCTTTTAGTTGCATGAGCCAAAAGACTTCTGTTTCCACTAATTAAAGCAAACGTGCCCTGACATATAAGCATATAAAGTGTCACTGTCCAGAGCTGCCAAGGACACCAGGTGGCAACACTCACGTTTCCTCGACAAAACACCATGTGGCAACACTTTTTGTTATTAAACTGTCCCCAAAGACAATATCTTATAAGTGTCACTGACCATGATAAGTGGAACCTCACTGATTCAATGGACGCTATATGCTATCTGCACATGCATATTATGAATAAATATATCAACACGAGCATGAAAATAAGTGTGTCTGCATTCATATTTTTAAATGGCCAATACGCGTGAGATTTAGAGGTATATCCATGAGAGCCGGCGATAGACGCAAAATGTGTAAGTCTCACGCCAAATGCGTGAGACTTGGTAGTTCCGACTATCTACCAACCTTGAAATGGTATGGTTTTTTGAGCAACTCTGCAGGGTCATCCACAAAGAAGTCCTCGTCCATCAGTTTCCCCTTCTGCGTAGTTGGGGCGACATTAATGACAATATACCCCTCCTCCTGCCCCTTGTAGTCGGCTACTGCGACCCGGTCGTCAAAGTCGAGGGCATACGCCAGAGACTGGAGGAAGACGTTCGCTGTCCCAATGAGAACATCCTCTGTGGGCTCCCAAAACGGATCCTCTTCCCTCGGGATCTTACTGATGTCTTCCCCATCCAGCCACCTCTCGTACATGTCCTGGGAACAGACAGGGATGAAAGAATCTGTATTTCAATAATAAGCGTAATAGAAGTAGCAAATTATTAATAAATTACAGAAGAATACAATTGTCAAAAAAATGTACTGTCGAACCTCGCTTTACGGGCACCTCAGTAATACAACCACCTCACAATTAAGGTCACCCTGGGATAGTCCCAAATTATTTCTGTAACTGTAAAGAATAGGAAAAATAATCTCGCTAATACGGTCACTTCTCCACTCAGGTCACTTTTGCCCAGACCCGAGGGGGACCTTAATAGTGAGGGTCCACTGTTACACTTATAATTACTTGCCCTATTACGGATAAGAAACCTACAAAATACTGTGTAAAACAGTACACAAATTTACGCATGTGACATCACCTGGAACACATAAGACATAACTTTCACGTCCATTCATGGCAAGCCGCTTGTACCAAAATTTAAAGCAAAAATATAACACTGATACCAGTAATTTTTTTAAATCTTCGAAATTTATGTTAGCCAGATCAGATTGAATTGATTTGAGTTGATCAGTCTAATTAAACAGTCTTGTGGCGCCACCTACCTGCATGATGTAGCGCCGGTTCATGAACTTTGCCCTTTCCCACAGCCAGGTGTTCTTTGTGAGGAGATTCTTCATCTTCACCATCACCCTGGCAACAGGTAACAATGTGTCTAGTCCGTGTTTTGGTGGCACCTGATTGGTCAGGGGTCAACCCCGGGTTACTGACAAATGGCGGGGTTGTCGAGCGTGGAACTGCGTTCAGTCACAAAACAAGAAGACTACTGCCAGCATTGGTTATTTAACATCGCGATGCAATTATGTAATCCTCATAAAACAGAATACTGGTATCAGAATAACCAGACTATATGATATGTGTTCACGGCAAATGAATTTACACTCGCGGACATCTGCGTTGGCGTGAAACTGACGTCATTGTTTGTACGGAAACGTTGTTATAGTTTCCAAGAATTTGAAGGGGAATTCCACAGAGACACATAACGTGTAGTTTTTAAAAGATGGTCTGGTGACATATGGCATTAATGCCATGTTTTCTTTTGTAGTACATATGTTCACACCAACACCTACTAATGTTCTATGAAGAAAAATGTAAAGAAATCAACTGACACAATAACTACTGCTCAAACCTTAAGTTTGGACATTCAGACTTGTTGTTAGGTGGCTGCGCCGGCTATTATATGCTTCTTTTGAAATAATCATTTGTAATATAAGTTTTTAAGATAAGCTAACCATTTTTCTCAGAGTTTGCCTCAGATACTAAACAATACTCCAGACCAAAAAGAATTGATTTTTTATGTTGTTTAGAGATATTTAAATGTGTTTAAAGACAATTAAAAATATGTCAAAAATCACCTTAAAATGGCATTTTATTTCATTTTGAGAAACTCCCCAAAAGAAAAATTTGTATGGTTGTAAGTACAAACATGTTATTGACATTCAGACGGGTTTTTTTGTAAACAAATACATATTAAGTTTGATACAGCTTCATAAACATTTTGCTACAATGTTGAAAGACACCAAAAATCCGTACTGCATTTTTGGCACGACCCCTTCACTAAACATAAAACCATCCCATGCAATTTTGGGTAAACACAAGTTGAGTTCATATGCCAAGGTATGGCTTTGTAAGTATTGTAGTTTTTATAAAAAGTTACATTAAGTAATACTTCCTGGTTGTTACAATTATAAGGGTGTCACCAGATGCTTGTTTTTTGCTTAGAAACGTGACTTTTTTTCTGGCATGTGGCTTATTTCAACACAATTTGACAGACACTTCTATTACTGAGATTTCCCTTCCCGCCAAGTTGTCTCATGATATTGTGTTACGAAGGGCCATGTGTTGAATTTGTTGTGGGAGACAAGATTGATTGACACCTGCTGGGGTCAGTCACGTGTCATTGCAAATGGCGGCTGAGGTCGGGCATCATCGGAGAATAAACAAAACTACCGCCAGTATTTGGTAATTTGACAGCGTGATGCATTTATGTAATTATAATACAACAGCATAGTGGCATGAGAATAAGCAGACTATATGATCTGCATTCATGGTGAATGAATTTATGTTTGAACTGGGCTGACACACACGTGATCGTCACTATGGAAACATCGTCAGTTTCCAAGAATCTGAAAAGGGACTTTCCACAGACACACTAAAAATACTAGTTTTTAAAGGACTGATTGGTGACATATGGTGATAGTGCCTTGGTTTTTTTAATAGTAGGCCCCTACACATGTTCATACCGACACCTACTAATGGTTGTATGAAGAAAAAAATTAAGAAATCAACTGACATGATACCCGGTGCAGCTACCTTAATCTAGTTAAATCTGGTTAAATCCTTGAATAACAGACTCGCAATTAGATACGACAAGGTATCTTTATGTCATGTGGTGGTGGATACCTCCCTGTATTTATGTCAACATCAACTACAAAGTACAGTGGATGTCATGTATCAGGATCGTTATAACTGGTATGTTATACAGCTACTTACTACAGTGAGCTCTTACACCGTTGATGGTAATAAAGTTGTTGTTGTCTTCCGGTCAAATTCGAGTTGCACATGTCTAGTGTTTCCAGTTCCAATTAAACAAGCAATATGCTGCTTTATAAAGCATAACATGGTGTCAGAAGACAAACTACACAAACTATTAGGGTAGGATGTGTTGGTCGGAAAAAACTGTGTTGGTGAAGTCTGAAGTGACGACTAAAAAATTGAACTGAACTGTGTGTCAAAACGTCGAGTCACTGTCAACGACTGAAAAATGGAATTTTTCAAGCCACCAAGTAGTATTGCGTTCGATGCCAGCAACTTAGATGAGGCATGGAGAAGTTGGGAGCAGCAGTTTAGGACATTTTACACAGCGTGTGAATTGAACAAGAAGCCTAACGCTGTCCAAGTGGCCATACTACTACATACTGCTGGACCGGAAGCCCAGGAAGTATTCAACCAGTTTGAGTTCAAACCAGCAGGACCTGCTAACGTCCCACCAGCAGAAGATAAAGACAACTGGGAAACGGTGCTAGACAAATTCCATCACTACTGCAAACCACGTAAAAATACAGTTTACGAACGATATTGTTTCTGGTCTCGCAATCAAGGCAATGGGGAACAAGTGGATCAAGGACTTGAGAATGAAAGCTAAAATGTGTGAATTTGGTGACCAGGAGGATCTGATGATCCGTGACAAGATAGTGTTCAGCGTCAATGACGAGCGTGTTAAAGAGAGACTTTTGAGAGAGTCAGATCTGTCGCTAGCTAAGGCATTAGATGTGTGCCATGCAGCCGAGACGACAAGAGCGCAACTGAAGGTCATGGCGTCTGAAGGAAAGCCAGAAGCTAAAGTGAATGTAGTGAAGCAGAGATCTCGTTCAAGCACGTTTAGCAAGGGCTCCCATGCAGTTGGCAGGGGTATCAAGGGAACTTACAATGACACTGTGGGTGGTTATAATAGTACACCGAGACCACGGGCTACACAGGGAAGCATTCGCTGCAAATTCTGTAGCAGGTCACACCCACCAAAGTCATGCCCTGCATACGGTAAACAGTGTAACCGTTGCAAGGGGTGGAACCACTTCGCAGTAATGTGCGAACACCACCGCACTGCTACAGTCGATAGGAAGGTGTGGATGGTGAACAATGAACAATGTGAGAGTAATGAATGTCTGTATCTGGGTTCGTTATTCTTGGACGTGCATGCACACACTACTCATGATGATGACTGGATGACGAAGATGATGATTGGCAGCCAACAGATAAGCTTCAAGTTGGACACTGGCACACAGGCGAATGTGTTGCCTATGACGATCTACGAGACACTAAAGCCGAATGCAGCCTTGCAGCCTACAAAGACGATACTGTCGGCATTCGTGAATGACGTCAAAGTGAAGACAGCCGGCACGGTCAAGCTTCTGTGCATACCAGAGAACGCGGTCAAACCGACACTGATCGAGTTCTTTGTCACTACGCACACCAATGTGCCACTACTTGGATGTCAAGCGTGCGAGTCATTGGGACTTGTCAAACGAGTGGGCGAGATGTCGTGTGAGAAGCCACTAACGAGTGACACTCTGATGAACGAATATGAAGACGTGTTCACTGGAGTTGGAGAACTTGAGCATCCGTATCATATCGAGCTGAAAGAGGACGTACAGCCGGTAGTCCAGGCAACCAGGAAACTTCCATACACCAGAGTGGAAAGTTTAAAGAAGGCTCTAGACAAGTTAGAGAGGGATGGAATCGTCGCAGATGTAGAACAACCTACACCATGGGTGAATAACTTGGTCATAACGGAGAAGCGGAATGGATCGTTGAGATTATGTCTTGACCCGAAACCACTCAATAGAGCGATTAAGCGTGAACATTTCGAGATCCCGACTCCTGAGGATGTGCAGTCGCGTCTAGCTGGAAAGAAAGTGTTTTCAGTGATAGATATGTCGATGGCGTACTGGCACGTCAGACTGTCGGACGAGTCCATTTACCTCTGCACGTTCCACACGCCATGGGGCAGAAAAAGATTTCTGCGCATGCCGTTTGGCATCAGTTCAGCCAGTGAAGTACTGCAGAAACGCATGCTACTAACGTTTGGTGACATCAAAGGAGCGTACGTGATAGCCGATGACATCATCGTCGCGGGGGATGATGAACAAGACTGATCATAAGCCGCTTGAGATTATAATGAAGAAACCGATCGGAAACGCAACGGCACGCGTACAACGAATGATGTTGAAGCTACAGCGATACGAGATAAACCTGTCATATGTACCAGGGAAGCTGCTGTACGTAGCCGAAGCTCTCTCATGTGCTTACATAGAGGGTGAGCCAGACAATGAGCTCATTGACGATATTGAGATTATGGTCCACAGCGTTACAAAGAACTTCCCAGCAAGTACAGGGCGACTCGAGCAAATCCGAAGTGCTACAGCCAATGACGTGACTCTTCAGCGACTACTTCAGGTCGTGATGAACGGCTGGCCAGAGTCGAGGGCAGCTGTACCAGAGGACGTGAGACCGTACTGGAACATGAGAGATGAGATGAGTGCAGACGACGGACTCGTGTTTGCAGGCAAACGAATTGTCATTCCAGAGTCGATGAGGTCGGGCATGCTGGAAGTGCTGCACGAACCACACATGGGGATGGAGAAGACGAAATCTCGAGCTAGATCAGCTATCTTCTGGCCGGGAATGTCCAGAGCAATCGAGGACACTGTCTCGAGGTGCAAAACATGCCTACCGTTCGCCCGGAGTAATCAGAAGGAGCCGATGATAGCACATGAAATCCCAGACGGCCCGTTCCGGAAAGTCGCAATGGACATTATGTCGTTCAAAGGTCGAGACTACCTTGTAGTGGTTGACTATTATTCGAAGTATCCCGAGTTGGCACTGCTCGAGAACAAGACAAGCGAATCTGTCATCTCGCATGTTAAGAGCATCAGTGCACGTCATGGAATACCCGAAGAGATCGTAGCAGACAACCAACCGTTTGGTAGCTATAGTTTTCGGCAATTCGCGAAGAGTTGGGGTATCACAGTGACTACATCGAGCCCAACATATGCTCAATCGAATGGGCAGGCAGAGCGAGTCGTGCAAACGTTGAAATCGCTCCTCAAGAAGGCAGACGAAGTGGGTCATGATCCCTACATAGCGATGCTAGAATACAGGAACACGCCGATCAGTGGACTCCGCTATGCACCGGCACAACTGGCAATGAGCAGACTACTGAGGTCAAAGTTGCCGACAACCAAAGCCGTTCTTGAGCCGCGAGTCGTAAACGCGAAACAGGACTTGACAGACAGACAGACACGGTTCAAACAAGACTATGACCACGGTGCTACATCATTGAAGCCGTTGAAACCTGGTGATGTAGTACGAGTCCAGAGAAAGTGGGGCTGGGATCCCGCTATCGTTCAGCGGACACACGAGAGTCCGAGGTCATACGTGATCCAGCATGAGGGAGGAGAACTCCGTCGCAATCGTCGTCATCTACGGAGGACACGCGAGCAGCCGCCGCTGATTCTTCCTCAGATGGACGATCCCGACGTTCGAGGAGAAGGTAACGCTCTTCAGATGCCGGTACCGCCAGACGTGCCATCGCCACGAAGACTCGTCGCTGTGCCGCCACGAAGAGTCGTCGCTGAGCCACCTCCGCAAGAAGAGATTCCACAGAATGAACGATTCTCTAGATACGGTCGTGCAATCAGAAAGCCTATGCGATTTGACATTTAATTGTGTTTTTCAATACTATTTGACATTGGTAGTATTATTGATCTGTTTCGCAAGTAACCATTATGTGACATTCTATGTGATTTTTGATAGTCGATATAATGTGACTTTTAGCCTAGTTTGCTACTCGCTTGATATCGATTTATCCACAGCGAACATTCGTTAAAGCTGATGAATGTGTTTTTGAGTTTATAAATACAGTTTTTTTTTAGTCTTAAAGGAGGGATGTCATGTATCAGGATCGTTATAACTGGTACGTTATACAGCTACTTACTACAGTGAGCTCTTACACCGTTGATGGTAATAAAGTTGTTGTTGTCTTCCGGTCAAATTCGAGTTGCACATGTCTAGTGTTTCCAGTTCCAATTAAACAAGCAATATGCTGCTTTATAAAGCATAACAGTGGAGAGAGGTGGTACTCAATGTTTTAAATTACTGGTAATCCAGAGGCCCGAGCCCAGCAAATTCTGAGTCAGACCACTAACTTACAAAGTTGATGGTCCAGCAGAACACCAACTTTTCAGCTAATGTTTCAAACAGTAGTTTTATATGTTAATATGTGGACCACCAACTTTTCAGTTGGACTACAATCAAAGTTGAAGGTCCAAACAAACCACCAATATTTAATCTCATGTTTCAAACACGGGTTTTATATGTTAATATCTGGACAACCAACTTTTAATAATAACAATAAATAACTTCTTAAGCGCCAATATCCTCAGACAATCCAAGCTCAGTGGCGCACCAAAACCAAAGGATTAAGCATTCTCGTACTCGTGTGCTAGGCGAAATTCGTCAACAAATGGTTGGATGTGCTAGGAAGCTAGGGAGGATAGGCGATATTGAAAAGATAGGTTTTGAGGTGACGATGAAATGTAACAATATTTTCTGCTAATTTAACATTAACGGGACGCGAATTCCATATAGTTGGCGCGGCAACTGAAAAAGCTCGAGGTCCAGCCTTTGTCTTAACTCTAGGAACAGACAGCAACTTCGAACTAGATGACCGAAGTTGTCTGGCTTGTCTGGCTGGTGTGAGCATTGAGTGTAAATAACTAGGTTGTTTGGATGAAAGGGCTTGGTAGGTGATTGTGCAAATCTTAAACATAATGCGATATCGCACGGGGAGCCAATGCAGTGATTTTAGAAGTGGCACTGAGCGGGAGAATCGAGGAGATTGTGTGACTACCCTTGCTAAACAATTTTGGACGCGTTGTAGTTTTGCAATATCCTTGATAGCAATATTATGAAGGAGGGAATTGCAATAATCTAATCTGCTGCTAACAAGAGCTGTTGCGATAGTCTTAGCGACAGAAAGCGACATATGTCAGCGAATGCGGCGAAGATCACGGATATGATAAAAACAGCAACGGCACGTTTGGGATGTGTTGTCTGAAATTGAAGTCGCAATCAAAGGTCACTCCTAGATTCCGTACTGATGCTGCTGGTGTGATAGTTTGACTCAGGATGCATGTTGGAAAAAAGTCATTTAGTTTACCTCGCTGCATTGGAGTACCAATGATGAGGAATTCAGTTTTGTCTGCATTTAACTTTACTTTACTATCGGTCATCCATGAAAAAACATCTTGGAGACAATCGTTGAGTCGGTTTAGAGAATGACTTGTATCGGGCGTGGCCAAGGAAATGTAGATGTGTGTCATCTGCATAAAGGTGATGATCCAAGTTATGACTTTGGATTACAGAGCTGAGTGGCGTAGTGTAGAGAGTGAAAAGCAAAGACCCAAGAACGGAACCCTGGGGAATGCCACATGAAGTGGGGAGTGAGGTTGAAAAGTAATTATCTATCTTTATACATTGATGTCTATTGGTTAGATATGAAGAAAACCAGGTCAGAGCTGTGCCAGATATGCCATACCACAATGATAAACGTTTGACAAGAGTGTTGTGATCTATGGTATCAAAGGCGGCAGACAGATCAAGCAAGGTAAGTGCAGTTACTTTGCCTTTATCAATGTTTAATACAACATCATTGTGTACTTTTAGGAGAGCAGTCTCAGTAGAATGAAATTGTTTGTATGCTGATTGGAGCACACTGGATAAACAAGTTGAGCTAATATGACGCCTTAGACGGCTTGCTACGACTTTCTCAAGTATCTTAGAAATAAAGCTAAGATTAGAAATTGGCCTATAATTTTTGAAATCATCTTTTGGCAGAGAAGTCTTCTTGAGAACAGGATTTACATGTGCGTGTTTAAAATCATCTGGGAATTTACCCGAACTTAGTGATAAATTTATGATATTCGTTATTGTACCAAGTAAAGAGTCAAGCCATGCTTTTAGTAGTATGGTTGGTAATGGATCGAGATCGCATGACTTATTTGGGGAGGACATTATTATTTTCCTCACTTCATCAACTGTGGCTGGCTCAAACAATACAAGTGGAGAATTTACTTGTGGGGAGTCCACATTTACAGTACTTAAAGTGTGACATGGAAAAGCAGAACGTATAAGACTTATTTTATCTTTGAAATGACTAGAAAACGAGTCACACAGAGATTTGACTGACACATGACTAGGTAGAGATGGAGGCGGCCGTCTATGTAAAATATGATTTATGCAGTTCCATAGCTGACGTGGGTTATCAGAGTTACTCGAGACCATGTTTGTGTAATAATTTGATTTAGCTTTGGCCATTTGTCTGTTGCAGTAGTGACACTGTTTAGAATATCGTGATCTGTCCAAAGGCAAGCGTGATTTGCGCCATACACGTTCAAGATAGCGCCGGCGCTTTTTAGATTGTAGAATTTCAGGAGTCATCCATGGAGCATGTGGCTTTTGGGACACATATTTAGATCTCAGGAGTGCATGTTTATTAAGTAAATCTTTGAGTACTTGACAGTACTGTCGACACAGATCTGACAGATGTTCTTTGGGTTTACTGATGAGGTCGGATTTAAGGATGTCTGTCATTAATGCGGCAATGTCAATCTTATGGATCTGTCGGTAAAACACTTTGTTTTTGGACTCTACGGGAATTCTAGGAACTTTGAGATCAGCAATGACAGTGTGGTGGTCTGATAAACCATCTGAAGCAGTAGGTGTCTGAATATTGTTACAATCTGAGCGGTGATTAAGAGATCGAGCCAGTGGCCATGTATGTGTGTTGAGAAGGTAACATGTTGTTTCATGTCATAGGATGCCAGAATGTCATTAAATGTACTTGTTGTTGATGAAGGTATGTCCAGATGAAGATTAAAATCACCGAGTATATAAAATTCTGAATAAACAGTTGCCAGATTTTCAAGTAGATCCTGGAATTCTTCAAAGAAATGGGCAGGGTGTCCTGGAGGGCGATAAATGCACACAAAATAAGCAGAGAAAGATGAATCGGAAATTTCGGCACAGATGGCCTCAAAGCTGGAGTAATCAGGGTTTGAATGCAAATTAACTTTGAACTGTTTTGAGACGAGAAATCCGGATCATCAACTTTACAAAGTTGAAGGTTTAATAGGAAATGGAAATGTGTTTATAGCCCCCAATATTTCAGCAAAGGGTGTGAAATTTGAGGTTTTTGGTGTGCCACAAGGCGGGTGCAGTTGGAGGTTTTACTGAGCCCAAAGAGGAGGTGCAGTTGATGGGTTTTAGTGAGGCTCAGCTCCCAATATTCACCATGTTCTGATGCCTGTACTAGTAGTACATACTTGGTGCTGCTGGTGCCGTTTAGTCCGCCCTCCTGTGCCGCTGCCGAGATGAGAACTACTTCAAATGTGCGGTGTTTGTTAAGCTCTTCCGAGACAGCATTCACCTCTGTGATGAGAGGAAGGATCTCCAACACTTCTTCCTGGGCAATCTGTTGGTCTGTCAGACGAACGAACACCTTGTTAGAACCATGCATAAGAACAGGTTCGGGTGATTTTGGCCCTTCATGAGTTTGACCCAGTGGTTTTGGCCCACGTGGTGATAATATAAATGGTGATGGTGTCAGCCCGTGATTAGTATTAGGGATTTTGACTCTTATCCATGGCTAGGTGAATTTTGCCCGATTTTTATTATTGTGTGGTTTAATAATTTTACCTTTGTTAATGTATGACATTTCTTGGTTATTCAACAGGAAATTTGTTGTTAAAATTTTTAAACTGTGATCTTTAATGTGTACAAATGTGGGGCAATCTTCATAAATCTCCTGACAAGTTTCTGTTTAGCCCATTCTAAAATGGTATAAATCCTACCTTTAGTGAAGCTCAACCAAAGGAACAGTGTAGATTTGATACGATAAAGTATTCATTCTCACAAGTGACTACAAATTAATGGATTTTTTTGCTGATTGTGTAAATGCTAACAGAGTGAATTTGTGTTAAAAAAATTGACAAATATGGGGGTTTTCTGTGATTTCTGGGCTCTGGAAGGTTTCCATATAGCCACTTGGGATTTTTTATATGGGTAGCAATTTTTTTTATACGGGTAGCAATTTTTTATGTGGGTAGCAATTTTTTTATATGGGTAGCAATTTTTTGTGATCTTGTCTTATTAAATTGTGTTCCTAAAATTTTTGACAATCCAGTGGGATCTTCTTCTGGTTCATGAAACAGGACGTTGTACTACAAACACACACACAAAGCTACACAACGGGAGACATAAATGCAGGTGTGCATAGATATCCCCACCTTTTGTCATGCCCGATGACCCAACAGCAAAGCCCTTTGCCTGGGCAATTTCCTTCTGAGCAAACTCCCAGGTGATCTCTGATGGAAGAGACGCATCAGCCGCCTTCGTGTTCGATGGGTTACTGAACACATACATGTGATTTGACCCTGTTGAAAACAACATGATATTATTTGGAGGGTTTGTGAAAAGTATATACAATTGTTCCTACCATCCTATATGCCATGTTTCCCAGACAATGTGTCCTCCATGTTTCCTTCATCAACCCACTCCATTTGCCCCACATGGAATCCTTCACCTTTTTTACACCAATCTTTTCCTCTCTCCAACACAGATCCTTTCATTTTCCTACACAGAACCCTTGTTACCTCACACAAACCACTTCAACTACCCTCACCAAGACACACTTCCATTTCCCAAAAGAAAGCCCTTCATTTCCCCACCTAGACACCCTTTCCCTTCCCACCACTTACCCTACACTCTCTCCACACCAACATTGTCACTTTCAACATTTCTCCCCCACCCTATATTAACCTAAAACAGTTCTCTTCATCTACAGTCCTATGTCCTCAATTGATTTCCATCTGTCTAACCTCTTATATGAACCCTAAAAACCAGAGAAAACTCTTAACCTATGAGGAATTTCAAAACAGATAAGTCATTACAATTCTCCCGAGGGGTCGTAGATCACTCCCTAAACATTTGGCACCTGAGGAGCAAAACATCTAGGAGGAAAACATTAACACACCCCCACGTACACACACATGCATATGTTTGGTCGACTATAATGATATAAATTTTAGAATAATTCTGTGGATAACTCACCAAAGAGAATGCGGTCCTTGTGAGTGAGCACAGTGAGACCCGTAAGGGGCAACCCGTTCAGCTTCGTCTTTGCCCCAGAGTCCCCCGGCTTCAGTTCCACCTCTCCTTTGTCTGTCACTGACAATATCGCATGATGCTTGTTTATGCTGTAAGCAAGAAAACACAACAAATAAACAACTCTTAATGTCACTTGAAACTCCATCCTCAAGTGATGCGGTCGTTGTGAATCTGGTTGGTTGATGTTCAGAACAACAGAGTGTGACTAGTTGGTTTAAGAGTGAACTTGCGTTAAAAGTTGTTAGATCAGGTAGCTATTTCATAATACACTATTCAGGGGGAATGGCTGCACAGTACTTTAACTCTGTCATAAATGATCCAATAGTTTCTGAAGATATCATACAAACATCCATACATTGATTCAATAACATGTAGCTCATGTATGTAGCAAGTATGTTTTTTACAGAAAAGAATAGTTTAGATTAAAAATGGCTTATGTTCATAGAACTTAACAAAACAATCCTGGTCCACAGAAAGATGCTAACTTGAATCTGATTGGCTAAAAATTATTTAAATAATTGGATGTTCACTTCACCACCATCCCAGTCCTCCATACTTTCCCCTAAAAAGTATGAATGAGGACAGACTGACAAAGAGAGCTTGAACAATGGAAGAGAAGACAGCAGTAGAGGAAGACTGAAGTTCATATGGAGGGATATTATAAAGATAGACCTCAAAAAGCAGGAAAAACAACCAAGGGATCTGGAAAAAGCAGGGATGAACAACCAAAATAGAAGACAATTGCAGAAGTTGATAAGTATGTCATTGAGAGGGGAGAATGGAGCAAGTGATGAGGCCCCAACCCATAAAGAACCACGCAGAAAGAATTAGAATGTCATGTGAGCTTCTTGCCTTAGGCCACTGAGGCAGACTGTCGGGACTGGGTCCGCATCCTTGCGGCCGATGGTGGTGTCACCTTTCTGTAGAAAGTGGAAGACAACGCCGGACAGAAGCGGGTCTTCGTTGAGATTCACCAGGTGGAGCTCTTTTTTCTTGCGGTTTGCATCACCTGCCACCAGGGCATCATCGGAGCGAGCCACTTTAAGCTGTCGACAGACGCGAAAGTCAGGACAGACAATACTAATAAATGTCTTATATATATCACCCAATCTAAACATTGGTGAATGCATGCATTATATTTGTCCGGCAAACAAAGTGCAGTCATGACCTAATGTTATCTGGTTAAAAACATACAGATTGAGTCATCTCCCACATTGTTGGAAGCCATTTTAGCACATATGTGCCGCCATTGTGTTTTCTTAAAATTTGTCAAATCCATGATGAAGGCATATAATTTCCCATGGCTGGAAACATCTAAGGCAACATTTCAATCATGTTTGTATGTAATCTGGTTCACCTTCACAAGTCAGGGGTGACAGAGGAATACTAACAAATGTGTTATGTATAATAATAAATAACTTCTTTGGTGCCTATATCCTCAGAAATCTGAGCTCAAAGGTACAACATACAAACAATGGCACACTCTTTATGTTAGTCAGGCAGCCAAAGTGCAGTTTAATCACATTATTTGGTTGAAAACGTCATACAGAGTAATCTTCAGCATCATTCTTAACCAGTTTAACACATACAATTTGTTTTCTTAAATTTTTTTAAAATCCATGATGGAGACATAGAATTCCTCATGGCTGGAAACATCTAAAACAACATTCCAATCATGTGTGTATGTAATTGAGTTCATCTTCACAAGCCAGGGGTGGTAACTGACTACACTAACCCTGGCAGATATCCTCACAAGCTAGGAGTGGTAGCTGTCTACACTAACCCTAGTAGATATCCTGTGCAATATACAAACTTCCCTGAATCAGTTGGATAGTTTTACTCTTTTTTTTCACCAGTTGTGTTGTGGGACCCACAAGGCACAAACATATGTGCCCCATATCAAACAGCAGTTACAGGAAATTCCAAAAATTATTCATTTGACTATTTTCAAGAGCTGAGCAGTAATGTGTATTTACTTCTACTTCCAACATGTTACATGTAATACCGGCCTTGATTGGCCAAAACCCAAACTGGCAGAAATTGGCAGGCAATGAGATGATTTGATAACTGATTCAGCCTTTTGACAAGGAAATATGCTAGGTGGTAGTGACACTGATGTAACCAGCAGTGCCCCTGGCATGTGAGTATAGTCTGGTTGCAAAGTTATGATTTTGGCAGCCATCTTGGATTTTCTGTTTTAAATTTTGCCACACCACCTTGGATATCACTGTATACATGCTTAAGATGAATAGCAACAAGAAAAACTAACATAAGGCATAAAAGGGACACCCCATTTAGCTGCTGGAGTGGCTCATCTTAAAGGCCATATCCTGGGATAAAATGTGCTCTGTCCCTTAATAACAAATGGTTGATGGCCTTTCAAATGATGATATTGCCAAAATGTTTAAATATTGTATATGAGCATACAACATAAAAAGAGCCTTTAAATTTGTCATTTTACGGAAACTCCTGAGCGATGCCGGGTTTGCATTTGTTGCTGAAACATGACGTCAGTCGTGGTTCCGCCGTGAGTTAGTGCAGCGTCTTCACGCCTGCGGCCCTGTGCAGTCGCGCGATGTCTTGTAAACAACTCGATACAAATGGCGGCTTACTCGAGTAGTTCAGAGAGCGATGTCAATTTTGACGAGGATCACGAAATGTTTGATCATATATATTTCGGTGACAGTGAGGATGACATTGCCGAGATCGACAATGTTGATGTTAGTCAGCACGTTGTGGCACCGTATGTAGACATGAACCAGTGAAGATGCCTCGACAACTGACCGGGCCCACTTGCGCAGATTCGCCGGTAACCGATTCGCCTTCGCCTCTGTTGTGTTCTTCGAAGGAACGGCAGATTTCTTTACATCTGACTTAAGCTTGAAACCTATATTCCATTGTACGAAGCCTTCGAAGTCGTCAGGTGCAACGAAATGCGAACCACAAATAATGCTAGTTGCCGTAGCATGGGTCCAGTTAAATGTCTTCACCCTGGGATAGTAAATATCTTGTCAGTGGCATATATATAGACACAGACTGCTGTAGTTTAATTATTAGTGGATTGAGCAAAACCAGACATAGACATAGAGATTGAGAGAAACTCGGTGCTTACCTTTTCCTCCCAGGACATCCCTGTTCCTTCTGCTCCAGCCAGCATCTCCTGGTTGGCAAGGAGCTGGGCACGGATCTCCTCCTCCAATTCCTTCTTCATCTTCTCTACCTCTGAACACACAACACCGACCAGCTGTGATCAAACAGCTGCATTACCCGACGTTGCAAGTGGTAAAAGTCAAACTAAAATGGCTGCATACATCCAGCAATACATGTAGGTGTCATTATTATCTTTATGATGACATACAAATGGCTGCATACATCCAGCAATACATGTAGGTGTCATTATTATCTTTATGATGACATACAAATGGCTGCATACATCCAGCAATACATGTGGTGTCATTATTATCTTTATGATGACATACAAATGGCTGCATACATCCAGCAATACATGTGGGTGTCATTATTATCTTTATGATGACATACAAATGGCTGCATACATCCAGCAATACATGTAGGTGTCATTATTATCTTTATGATGACATACAAATGGCTGCATACATCCAGCAATACATGTAGGTGTCATTATTATCTTTATGATGACATACAAATGGCTGCATACATCCAGCAATACATGTGGGTGTCATTATTATCTTTATGATGACATACAAATGGCTGCATACATCCAGCAATACATGTAGGTGTCATTATTATCTTTATGATGACATACAAGTGGCTGCATACATCCAGCAATACATGTAGGTGTCATTATTATCTTTATGATGACATACAAATGGCTGCATACATCCAGCAATACATGTAGGTGTCATTATTATCTTTATGATGACATACAAATGGCTGCATACATCCAGCAATACATGTAGGTGTCATTATTATCTTTATGATGACATACAAATGGCTGCATACATCCAGCAATACATGTAGGTGTCATTATTATCTTTATGATGACATACAAATGGCTGCATACATCCAGCAATACATCTAGGTGTCATTATTATCTTTATGATGAAATACAAATATGATTTTTTTGAAATTTTGAACTTCACTAACATCCCATCCCACTGCCCCCAAGGATGAGATTAAAAATATTGAAAATCTACAAATCACCACAACGGGCCTGGTAAGACATATGCAAAAAGTCCGCACTACATAGGTGAAACTGACGGAGATGTAAGTATTGTAAAAAAATGATAAAAACCCTTAATAAATCTATAGAAAAAGTAACAGCAATACACAATTACAATATTAATATATAAATACAAACATAAAAATTTGAATGAAACATTGTAATTATAATTGTACTGTTTCATCTGCATCACTACAAACAGAAAACAGAGAATAAAACATTACAACTATAACATGTTGATTCAAACAATAGAATGGGAATAAAACATTATAATTATTGACATATTACAGTCCTTAGATAATCAAGGAAAGTAACATATTCATGTCTGACCTCATATAATTTAAAAAGACTTTAAATGTTTCTTCATAGAGATGAGTCTATCAGATGCCATCTTGCTGTAAAGTATGACTGACCTTCAGGTGACATTCCTGTTGTCGTCTGCATTTGAACACCCCCGGCCTGCATCGCCTGCTTCAACTTCTCATTCTCCTCCTGCATCATGTGACATGTCATGTGATGTGTCATGTGACTTACACAGTGGAAACATTTTACCCACACTGCCTCACTTCTCTCAGAAGATATTTGGATTAACATTAATTTTATAGCATCCAGACTGGATAACTGTTTGCATACTCCTGTGAAGAATATCTATATTATATATATATACGTATATATATATACATATATATATATATAAATGTTATGTGCAGGTAACAAGGATTCATAATTATGTGTGATCACATATGAACATAAAACACAAATATAACCTACAAATATGTACTTTCAAATGTATAGTTCTTGTAATAATAATAATAATAGACTCCTATCGCACATATATCTTCAGGTATCTGAGCTCATAGACAAAGAACAAACATGAATCATTATATGTATATATCATGAACAGAGATGGCAAAAGTCATCATTAGACTTAGAACAAGTGGGTCAGCAAAGATTTAGGGAAGAAATGCAATTTCAAACAAATGTAATTGTACATTTATAAAGATTTATAAAGATACATGAACCATGACAGCAATATGTCATGTAGATAGATACCTTGAGCTCCCTGATCAGTTTGTCCATGGGGTTTTCATTGACTACTGCTTTGTTTTTGATCTTCTTTGCCCTGTCTGCGTAGCGCAGTGTCGACAGCGTCTCGTCATAGTTGATGTCAGCGGGCGACAGGGCTGCAATCATCACCGTCTTACTGAAAGCAAACACAACTCAGGATGCCTTATGTAGAGTCATGTATTAGTTCAATTTATACTGTGAACATACTGTGATTACTCGCAGTATATTCACAGTTAAGTTTGAAGTTTTGTTTTGAATTATTACAAACGAATCCAATGTAAATGCATGTGGCTTTAAATTAATTAAAACTGAATAGTTATCCTTTTTCAAACTTGCAAAGTTTTACACCATATGGAAGCAACTTCATCTGAGTGAACGCCTACATAAATATTTTCGTAAAGCAAACATACAAGTAAATTATAAATTTTAAAGAATATTTTCCCCCACAAAATCTGTTCTATTTTT
>CM034537.1:22187177-22255943 GCA_020002185.1 Paraescarpia echinospica | reverse complement strand
AAAGATTTACTTAATAAACATGCACCCCTGAGATCTAAATATGTGTCCCAAAAGCCACATGCTCCATGGATGACTCCTGAAATTCTACAATCTAAAATGCGCCGGCGCTATCTTGAACGTGTATGGCGCAAATCACGCTCGCCTTTGGACAGATCACGATATCCTAAACAGTGTCACTACTGCAACAGACAAATGGCCAAAGCTAAATCAAATTATTACACAAACATGATCTCGAATAACTCTGATAACCCACGTCAGCTATGGAACTACATAAATCATATTTTACATAGACGGCCGCCTCCATCTCTACCTAGTCATGTGTCAGTCAAATATGTGTGTGATTCGTTTTCTAGTCATTTCAAAGATAACATAAGTCTTATACGTTCTGCTTTTCCATGTCACACTTTAAGTACTGTAAATGTGGACTCCCCACAAGTAAATTCTCCACTTGTATCGTTTGAGCCAGCCACAGTTGATGAAGTGAGGAAAATAATAATGTCCTCCCCAAATAAGTCATGCGATCTCGATCCATTACCAACCATACTACTAAAAGCATGTCTTGACTCTTTACTTGGTACAATAACGAATATCATAAATTTATCACTAAGTTCGGGTAAATTCCCAGATGATTTTAAACACGCACATGTAAATCCTGTTCTCAAGTAGACTTCTCTGCCAAAAGATGATTTTAAAAATTATAGGCCAATTTATAATCTTAGCTTTATTTCTAAGATACTTGAGAAAGTCGTAGCAAGCCGTCTAAGGCGTCATATTAGCTCAACTTGTTTATCCAGTGTGCTCCAATCAGCATACAAACAATTTCATTCTGCTGAGACTGCTCTCCTAAAAGTACACAATGATGGTATATTAAACATTGATAAAGGCAAAGTAACTGCACTTACCTTGCTTGATCTGTCTGCCGCCTTTGATACCATTGATCACAACACTCTTGTCAAACGTTTATCATTGTGGTATGGCATATCTGGCACAGCTCTGACCTGGTTTTCTTCATATCTAATCAATAGACATCAATGTATAAAGATAGATAATTACTTTTCAACCTCACTCCCCACTTCATGTGGCATTCCCCAAGGTTCCGTTCTTGGGCCTTTGCTTTTCACTCTCTACACTACGCCACTCAGCTCTGTAATCCAAAGTCATAACTTGGATCATCACCTTTATGCAGATGCCACACACATCTACATTTCCTTGGCCACACCCGATACAAGTCATTCTCTAAACCGACTCAATGATTGTCTCCAAGATGTTTTTTCATGGATGACCGATAGTAAATTAAAGTTAAATGCAGACAAAACTGAATTCCTCATCGTTGGTACTCCAATGCAGCGAGGTAAACTAAATGATTTTTTTCCAACATGCATCCTGAGTCAAACTATCACACCAGCAGCATCATTACGGAATCTAGGAGTGAACTTTGATTGCGACTTCAATTTCAGACAACACATATCCCAAACGTGCCGTTGCTGTTTTTATCATATCCGTGATCTTCGCCGCATTCGCCGACATATGTCGCTTTCTGTCGCTAAGACTATCGCAACAGCTCTTGTTAGCAGCAGATTTGATTATTGCAATTCCCTCCTTCATAATATTGCTATCAAGGATATTGCAAAACTATAACGCGTCCAAAATTGTTTAGCAAGGGTAGTCACACAATCTCCTCGATTCTCCCGCTCAGTGCCACTTCTAAAATCAGTGCATTGGCTCCCCGTGCGACATCGCATTATGTTTAAGATCTGCACAATCACCTACCAAGCCCTTTCATCCAAACAACATAGTTATTTACACTCAATGCTCACACCAGCCAGACAATCCAGACAACTTCGGTCGTCTAGTTCGAAGTTGCGATCTGTTCCTAGAGTTAAGACAAAGGCTGGAACTCGAGCTTTTTCAGTTACCGCGCCAACTATATGGAATTCGCTTCCCGTTAATGTTAAATTAGCAGAAAATATTGTTACATTTCGTCGTCACCTCAAAACCTATATTTTCAATATCGCCTATCCTCCCTAGCTTCCTAGCACATCCATCCATTTGTTGACGAATTTCGCCTAGCACACGAATACGAGAATGCTTAATCCTTTGGTTTTGGTGCGCCACTGAGCTCGGATTGTCTGAGGATATTGGCGCTTAAGAAGTTATTTATTATTATTATTATTAAATAATGGGATACCAAGACATGTCAATCATATTCATTAGGCTAAAAATAGCTTTTTCTGATTACACATTTACCCGAGCTGACATTAGCTGTAGCAAACATGTGGCTAGCGCTACATCCCATGGGCATATTGTTCAATATCCTGAAAGAGTTGTTATATGCAACAACGAATTGCTGAAACTTAACTTTTCTAAAATTCACCCATAACGCACACATATAGATATTACTAAAATACGCCATAAATAACTTATTTTTTACAGCAGTGACATTTTTGACGTCATATATTACTCTTGGCATACAAAAGTCTCACTTTCGCTTGCATGTGAGACACATATGACAAGTTATTAGAAATTACATGTCCTAGATATTTACAAGAGGTGGCAAAGTTTAACTTCTTTCCTCCTAATGTCATTTCTTTAGACAGATTTGACTTTCTAGATTCAAAGTACATGACCAGGGATTTACTCGCATTGTATTGCACATCGTGCTCACATCCATATGAGTAACACATGTCTAGTAGTGTTTGTAGTCCTTATAATTAACATATTTTTAATTTCGTTGAGGTAGTGGGAGTAAAATATTTGTTAACATTTCTAATAAAATGTAATGGTAATCATAACCTCCAGCGTGTTCTGTGTGTGTGTGTGTGTGTGTGTGTGTGTGTGTGTGTGTGTGTGTGTGTGTGTGTGTGCGTGCGTGCGTGCGTGCGTGCGTGTGTACGTACGTGTGTGTATATAGATGTATAGAATGTACAATATAAAGAATGGGCATTCTTTGTATTGGCGTGATGAACTTTTCTTGTAGGAGTTTGCATCAGGACGTCGCATGTGATTGAGTTATTACCACATGTTGAGTGGAATTTTTCCTTGAATAACAATGATGTGACAAAGGTAAGTTCTTATATAGCGTAGTATCCAATTCATAGGACTACTCAAAGCGCTTTATAATTTACCCCCTAGCAGACCTGTTAATAATAATAATAATAATAAATAACTTCTTAAGCGCCAATATCCTCAGACAATCCGAGCTCAGTGGCGCACCAAAACCAAAGGATTAAGCATTCTCGTACTCGTGTGCTAAGCGAAATTCGTCAACAAATGGATGGATGTGCTAGGAAGCTAAGGAGGATAGGCGATATTGAAAAGATAGGTTTTGAGGTGACGACGAAATGTAACAATATTTTCTGCTAATTTAACATTAACGGGAAGCGAATTCCATTTAGTTCCAGCCTTTGTCTTAACTCTAGGAACAGATAGCAACTTCGAACTAGACGACCGAAGTTGTCTGGCTTGTCTGGCTGGTGTGAGCATTGAGTGTAAATAACTAGGTTGTTTGGATGAAAGGGCTTGGTAGGTGATTGTGCAGATCTTAAACATAATGCGATATCGCACGGGGAGCCAATGCACTGATTTTAGAAGTGGCACTGAGCGGGAGAATCGAGGAGATTGTGTGACTACCCTTGCTAAACAATTTTGGACGCGTTGTAGTTTTGCAATATCCTTGATAGCAATATTATGAAGGAGGGAATTGCAATAATCTAATCTGCTGCTAACAAGAGCTGTTGCGATAGTCTTAGCGACAGAAAGCGACATATGTCGGTGAATGCGGCGAAGATCACGGATATGATAAAAACAGCAATGGCACGTTTGGGATATGTGTTGTCTGAAATTGAAGTCGCAATCAAAGGTCACTCCTAGATTCCGTACTGATGCTGCTGGTGTGATAGTTTCACTCAGGATGCATGTTGGAAAAAAGTCATTTAGTTTACCTCGCTGCATTGGAGTACCAATGATGAGGAATTCCGTTTTGTCTGCATTTAATTTTAATTTACTATCGGTCATCCATGAAAAAACATCTTGGAGACAATCGTTGAGTCGGTTTAGAGAATGACTTGTATCGGGCGTGGCCAAGGAAATGTAGATCTGTGTGTCATCTGCATAAAGGTGATGATCAAGTTATGACTTTGGATTACAGAGCTGAGTGGCGTAGTGTAGAGAGTGAAAAGCAAAGGCCCAAGAACGGAACCCTGGGGAATGCCACATGAAGTGGGGAGTGAGGTTGAAAAGTAATTATCTATCTTTATACATTGATGTCTATTGGTTAGATATGAAGAAAACCAGGTCAGAGCTGTGCCAGATATGCCATACCACAATGATAAACGTTTGACAAGAGTGTTGTGATCTATGGTATCAAAGGCGGCAGACAGATCAAGCAAGGTAAGTGCAGTTACTTTGCCTTTATCAATGTTTAATACAACATCATTGTGTACTTTTAGGAGAGCAGTCTCAGTAGAATGAAATTGTTTGTATGCTGATTGGAGCACACTGGATAAACAAGTTGAGCTAATATGACGCCTTAGACGGCTTGCTACGACTTTCTCAAGTATCTTAGAAATAAAGCTAAGATTAGAAATTGGCCTATAATTTTTGAAATCATCTTTTGGCAGAGAAGTCTTCTTGAGAACAGGATTTACATGTGCGTGTTTAAAATCATCTGGGAATTTACCCGAACTTAGTGATAAATTTATGATATTCGTTATTGTACCAAGTAGAGTCAAGACATGCTTTTAGTAGTATGGTTGGTAATGGATCGAGATCGCATGACTTATTTGGGAGGACATTATTATTTTCCTCACTTCATCAACTGTGGCTGGCTCAAACAATACAAGTGGAGAATTTACTTGTGGGGAGTCCACATTTACAGTACTTAAAGTGTGACATGGAAAAGCAGAACGTATAAGACTTATTTTATCTTTGAAATGACTAGAAAACGAGTCACACAGAGATTTGACTGACACATGACTAGGTAGAGATGGAGGCGGCCGTCTATGTAAAATATGATTTATGCAGTTCCATAGCTGACGTGGGTTATCAGAGTTACTCGAGACCATGTTTGTGTAATAATTTGATTTAGCTTTGGCCATTTGTCTGTTGCAGTAGTGACACTGTTTAGAATATCGTGATCTGTCCAAAGGCAAGCGTGATTTGCGCCATACACGTTCAAGATAGCGCCGGCGCTTTTTAGATTGTAGAATTTCAGGAGTCATCCATGGAGCATGTGGCTTTTGGGACACATATTTAGATCTCAGGAGTGCATGTTTATTAAGTAAATCTTTGAGTACTTGACAGTACTGTCGACACAGATCTGACAGATGTTCTTTGGGTTTACTGATGAGGTCGGATTTAAGGATGTCTGTCATTAATGCGGCAATGTCAATCTTATGGATCTGTCGGTAAAACACTTTGTTTTTGGACTCTACGGGAATTCTAGGAACTTTGAGATCAGCAATGACAGTGTGGTGGTCTGATAAACCATCTGAAGCAGTAGGTGTCTGAATATTGTTACAATCTGAGCGGTGATTAAGAGATCGAGCCAGTGGCCATGTATGTGTGTTGAGAAGGTAACATGTTGTTTCATGTCATAGGATGCCAGAATGTCATTAAATGTACTTGTTGTTGATGAAGGTATGTCCAGATGAAGATTAAAATCACCGAGTATATAAAATTCTGAATAAACAGTTGCCAGATTTTCAAGTAGATCCTGGAATTCTTCAAAGAAATGGGCAGGGTGTCCTGGAGGGCGATAAATGCACACAAAATAAGCAGAGAAAGATGAATCGGAAATTTCGGCACAGATGGCCTCAAAGCTGGAGTAATCAGGGTTTGAATGCAAATTAACTTTGAACTGTTTTGAGACGAGAAATCCGGATCATCAACTTTACAAAGTTGAAGGTTTAATAGGAAATGGAAATGTGTTTATAGCCCCCAATATTTCAGCAAAGGGTGTGAAATTTGAGGTTTTTGGTGTGCCACAAGGCGGGTGCAGTTGGAGGTTTTACTGAGCCCAAAGAGGAGGTGCAGTTGATGGGTTTTAGTGAGGCTCAGCTCCCAATATTCACCATGTTCTGATGCCTGTACTAGTAGTACATACTTGGTGCTGCTGGTGCCGTTTAGTCCGCCCTCCTGTGCCGCTGCCGAGATGAGAACTACTTCAAATGTGCGGTGTTTGTTAAGCTCTTCCGAGACAGCATTCACCTCTGTGATGAGAGGAAGGATCTCCAACACTTCTTCCTGGGCAATCTGTTGGTCTGTCAGACGAACGAACACCTTGTTAGAACCATGCATAAGAACAGGTTCGGGTGATTTTGGCCCTTCATGAGTTTGACCCAGTGGTTTTGGCCCACGTGGTGATAATATAAATGGTGATGGTGTCAGCCCGTGATTAGTATTAGGGATTTTGACTCTTATCCATGGCTAGGTGAATTTTGCCCGATTTTTATTATTGTGTGGTTTAATAATTTTACCTTTGTTAATGTATGACATTTCTTGGTTATTCAACAGGAAATTTGTTGTTAAAATTTTTAAACTGTGATCTTTAATGTGTACAAATGTGGGGCAATCTTCATAAATCTCCTGACAAGTTTCTGTTTAGCCCATTCTAAAATGGTATAAATCCTACCTTTAGTGAAGCTCAACCAAAGGAACAGTGTAGATTTGATACGATAAAGTATTCATTCTCACAAGTGACTACAAATTAATGGATTTTTTTGCTGATTGTGTAAATGCTAACAGAGTGAATTTGTGTTAAAAAAATTGACAAATATGGGGGTTTTCTGTGATTTCTGGGCTCTGGAAGGTTTCCATATAGCCACTTGGGATTTTTTATATGGGTAGCAATTTTTTTTATACGGGTAGCAATTTTTTATGTGGGTAGCAATTTTTTTATATGGGTAGCAATTTTTTGTGATCTTGTCTTATTAAATTGTGTTCCTAAAATTTTTGACAATCCAGTGGGATCTTCTTCTGGTTCATGAAACAGGACGTTGTACTACAAACACACACACAAAGCTACACAACGGGAGACATAAATGCAGGTGTGCATAGATATCCCCACCTTTTGTCATGCCCGATGACCCAACAGCAAAGCCCTTTGCCTGGGCAATTTCCTTCTGAGCAAACTCCCAGGTGATCTCTGATGGAAGAGACGCATCAGCCGCCTTCGTGTTCGATGGGTTACTGAACACATACATGTGATTTGACCCTGTTGAAAACAACATTATATTATTTGGAGGGTTTGTGAAAAGTATATACAATTGTTCCTACCATCCTATATGCCATGTTTCCCAGACAATGTGTCCTCCATGTTTCCTTCATCAACCCACTCCATTTGCCCCACATGGAATCCTTCACCTTTTTTCACCAATCTCTTCCTCTCTCCAACACAGATCCTTTCATTTTCCTACACAGAACCCTTGTTACCTCACACAAACCACTTCAACTACCCTCACCAAGACACACTTCCATTTCCCAAAAGAAAGCCCTTCGTTTCCCCACCTAGACACCCTTTCCCTTCCCATCACTTACCCTACACTCTCTCCACACCAACATTGTCACTTTCCAACATTTCTCCCCCACCCTATATTAACCTAAAACAGTTCTCTTCATCTACAGTCCTATGTCCTCAATTGATTTCCATCTGTCTAACCTCTTATATGAACCCTAAAAACCAGAGAAAACCCTTAACCTATGAGGAATTTCAAAACAGATAAGTCATTACAATTCTCCCGAGGGGTCGTAGATCACTCCCTAAACATTTGGCACCCGAGGAGCAAAACATCTAGGAGGAAAACATTAACACACCCCCACGTACACACACATGCATATGTTTGGTCGACTATAATGATATAAATTTTAGAATAATTCTGTGGATAACTCACCAAAGAGAATGCGGTCCTTGTGAGTGAGCACAGTGGGACCCGTAAGGGGCAACCCGTTCAGCTTCGTCTTTGCTCCAGAGTCCCCCGGCTTCAGTTCCACCTCTCCTTTGTCCATCACTGACAATATCGCATGATGCTTGTTTATGCTGCAAGCAAGAAAACACAACAAATAAACAACTCTTAATGTCACTTGAAACTCCATCCTCAAGTGATGCAGTCGTTGTGAATCTGGTTGGTTGATGTTCAGAACAACAGAGTGTGACTAGTTGGTTTAAGAGTGAACTTGCGTTAAAAGTTGTTAGATCAGGTAGCTATTTCATACGACACTATTCAGGGGGAATGGCTGCACAGTACTTTAACTCTGTCATAAATGATCCAATAGTTTCTGAAGATATCATACAAACATCCATACATTGATTCAATAACATGTAGCTCATGTATGTAGCAAGTATGTTTTTTACAGAAAAGAATAGTTTAGATTAAAAATGGCTTATGTTCATAGAACTTAACAAAACAATCCTAACCTTCTCATAATAGCACGTGACAGGCAAGTAAGCCTGGTCCACAGAAAGATGCTAACTTGAATCTGATTGGCTAAAAATTATTTAAATAATTGGATGTTCACTTCACCACCATCCCAGTCCTCCATACTTTCCCCTAAAAAGAATGAATGAGGACAGACTGACAAAGAGAGCTTGAACAATGGAAGAGAAGACAGAGGTAGAGGAAGACTGAAGTTCATATGGAGGGATATTATAAAGATAGACCTCAAAAAGCAGGGAAAACAACCAAGGGATCTGGAAAGAGCAGGGATGAACAACCAAAATAGAAGACAATTGCAGAAGTTGATAAGTATGTCATTGAGAGGGGAGAATGGAGCAAGTGATGAGGCCCCAACCCATAAAGAACCACGCAGAAAGAATTAGAATGTCATGTGAGCTTCTTGCCTTAGGCCACTGAGGCAGACTGTCGGGACTGGGTCCGCATCCTTGCGGCCGATGGTGGTGTCACCTTTCTGTAGAAAGTGGAAGACAACGCCGGACAGAAGCGGGTCTTCGTTGAGATTCACCAGGTGGAGCTCTTTTTTCTTGCGGTTTGCATCACCTGCCACCAGGGCATCATCGGAGCGAGCCACTTTAAGCTGTCGACAGACGCGAAAGTCAGGACAGACAATACTAATAAATGTCTTATATATATCACCCAATCTAAACATTGGTGAATGCATGCATTATATTTGTCCGGCAAACAAAGTGCAGTCATGACCTAATGTTATCTGGTTAAAAACATACAGATTGAGTCATCTCCCACATTGTTGGAAGCCATTTTAGCACATATGTGCCGCCATTGTGTTTTCTTAAAATTTGTCAAATCCATGATGAAGGCATATAATTTCCCATGGCTGGAAACATCTAAGGCAACATTTCAATCATGTTTGTATGTAATCTGGTTCACCTTCACAAGTCAGGGGTGACAGAGGAATACTAACAAATGTGTTATGTATAATAATAAATAACTTCTTTGGTGCCTATATCCTCAGAAATCTGAGCTCAAAGGTACAACATACAAACAATGGCACACTCTTTATGTTAGTCAGGCAGCCAAAGTGCAGTTTAATCACATTATTTGGTTGAAAACGTCATACAGAGTAATCTTCAGCATCATTCTTAACCAGTTTAACACATACAATTTGTTTTCTTAAATTTTTTTAAAATCCATGATGGAGACATAGAATTCCTCATGGCTGGAAACATCTAAAACAACATTCCAATCATGTGTGTATGTAATTGAGTTCATCTTCACAAGCCAGGGGTGGTAACTGACTACACTAACCCTGGCAGATATCCTCACAAGCTAGGAGTGGTAGCTGTCTACACTAACCCTAGTAGATATCCTGTGCAATATACAAACTTCCCTGAATCAGTTGGATAGTTTTACTCTTTTTTTTCACCAGTTGTGTTGTGGGACCCACAAGGCACAAACATATGTGCCCCATATCAAACAGCAGTTACAGGAAATTCCAAAAATTATTCATTTGACTATTTTCAAGAGCTGAGCAGTAATGTGTATTTACTTCTACTTCCAACATGTTACATGTAATACCGGCCTTGATTGGCCAAAACCCAAACTGGCAGAAATTGGCAGGCAATGAGATGATTTGATAACTGATTCAGCCTTTTGACAAGGAAATATGCTAGGTGGTAGTGACACTGATGTAACCAGCAGTGCCCCTGGCATGTGAGTATAGTCTGGTTGCAAAGTTATGATTTTGGCAGCCATCTTGGATTTTCTGTTTTAAATTTTGCCACACCACCTTGGATATCACTGTATACATGCTTAAGATGAATAGCAACAAGAAAAACTAACATAAGGCATAAAAGGGACACCCCATTTAGCTGCTGGAGTGGCTCATCTTAAAGGCCATATCCTGGGATAAAATGTGCTCTGTCCCTTAATAACAAATGGTTGATGGCCTTTCAAATGATGATATTGCCAAAATGTTTAAATATTGTATATGAGCATACAACATAAAAAGAGCCTTTAAATTTGTCATTTTACGGAAACTCCTGAGCGATGCCGGGTTTGCATTTGTTGCTGAAACATGACGTCAGTCGTGGTTCCGCCGTGAGTTAGTGCAGCGTCTTCACGCCTGCGGCCCTGTGCAGTCGCGCGATGTCTTGTAAACAACTCGATACAAATGGCGGCTTACTCGAGTAGTTCAGAGAGCGATGTCAATTTTGACGAGGATCACGAAATGTTTGATCATATATATTTCGGTGACAGTGAGGATGACATTGCCGAGATCGACAATGTTGATGTTAGTCAGCACGTTGTGGCACCGTATGTAGACATGAACCAGTGAAGATGCCTCGACAACTGACCGGGCCCACTTGCGCAGATTCGCCGGTAACCGATTCGCCTTCGCCTCTGTTGTGTTCTTCGAAGGAACGGCAGATTTCTTTACATCTGACTTAAGCTTGAAACCTATATTCCATTGTACGAAGCCTTCGAAGTCGTCAGGTGCAACGAAATGCGAACCACAAATAATGCTAGTTGCCGTAGCATGGGTCCAGTTAAATGTCTTCACCCTGGGATAGTAAATATCTTGTCAGTGGCATATATATAGACACAGACTGCTGTAGTTTAATTATTAGTGGATTGAGCAAAACCAGACATAGACATAGAGATTGAGAGAAACTCGGTGCTTACCTTTTCCTCCCAGGACATCCCTGTTCCTTCTGCTCCAGCCAGCATCTCCTGGTTGGCAAGGAGCTGGGCACGGATCTCCTCCTCCAATTCCTTCTTCATCTTCTCTACCTCTGAACACACAACACCGACCAGCTGTGATCAAACAGCTGCATTACCCGACGTTGCAAGTGGTAAAAGTCAAACTAAAATGGCTGCATACATCCAGCAATACATGTAGGTGTCATTATTATCTTTATGATGACATACAAATGGCTGCATACATCCAGCAATACATGTAGGTGTCATTATTATCTTTATGATGACATACAAATGGCTGCATACATCCAGCAATACATGTAGGTGTCATTATTATCTTTATGATGACATACAAATGGCTGCATACATCCAGCAATACATGTGGGTGTCATTATTATCTTTATGATGACATACAAATGGCTGCATACATCCAGCAATACATGTAGGTGTCATTATTATCTTTATGATGACATACAAATGGCTGCATACATCCAGCAATACATGTAGGTGTCATTATTATCTTTATGATGACATACAAATGGCTGCATACATCCAGCAATACATGTAGGTGTCATTATTATCTTTATGATGACATACAAATGGCTGCATACATCCAGCAATACATGTAGGTGTCATTATTATCTTTATGATGACATACAAATGGCTGCATACATCCAGCAATACATGTAGGTGTCATTATTATCTTTATGATGACATACAAATGGCTGCATACATCCAGCAATACATGTAGGTGTCATTATTATCTTTATGATGACATACAAATGGCTGCATACATCCAGCAATACATGTGGGTGTCATTATTATCTTTATGATGACATACAAATGGCTGCATACATCCAGCAATACATGTAGGTGTCATTATTATCTTTATGATGACATACAAATGGCTGCATACATCCAGCAATACATCTAGGTGTCATTATTATCTTTATGATGAAATACAAATATGATTTTTTTGAAATTTTGAACTTCACTAACATCCCATCCCACTGCCCCCAAGGATGAGATTAAAAATATTGAAAATCTACAAACCACCACAACGGGCCTGGTAAGACATATGCAAAAAGTCCGCACTACATATGTGAAAATGACGGAGATGTAAGTATTGTAAAAAAATGATAAAAACACTTAATAAATCTATAGAAAAAGTAACAGCAATACACAATTACAATCTTAATATATAAATACAAACATAAAAATTTGAATGAAACATTGTAATTATAATTGTACTGTTTCATCTGCATCACCACAAACAGAAAACAGAGAATAAAACATTACAACTGTAACATGTTGATTCAAACAATAGAATGGGAATAAAACATTATAATTATTGACATATTACAGTCATTAGATAATCAAGGAAAGTAACATATTCATGTCTGACCTCATATAATTTAAAAAGACTTTAAATGTTTCTTCATAGAGATGAGTCTATCAGATGCCATCTTGCTGTAAAGTATGACTGACCTTCAGGTGACATTCCTGTTGTCGTCTGCATTTGAACACCCCCGGCCTGCATCGCCTGCTTCAACTTCTCATTCTCCTCCTGCATCATGTGACATGTCATGTGATGTGTCATGTGACTTACACAGTGGAAACATTTTACCCACACTGCCTCACTTCTCTCAGAAGATATTTGGATTAACATTAATTTTATAGCATCCAGACTGGATAACTGTTTGCATACTCCTGTGAAGAATATCTATATTATATATATATACGTATATATATATACATATATATATATATAAATGTTATGTGCAGGTAACAAGGATTCATAATTATGTGTGATCACATATGAACATAAAACACAAATATAACCTACAAATATGTACTTTCAAATGTATAGTTCTTGTAATAATAATAATAATAGACTCCTATCGCACATATATCTTCAGGTATCTGAGCTCATAGACAAAGAACAAACATGAATCATTATATTTATATCATGAACAGAGATGGCAAAAGTCATCATTAGACTTAGAACAAGTGGGTCAGCAAAGATTTAGGGAAGAAATGCAATTTCAAACAAATGTAATTGTACATTTATAAAGATTTATAAAGATACATGAACCATGACAGCAATATGTCATGTAGATAGATACCTTGAGCTCCCTGATCAGTTTGTCCATGGGGTTTTCATTGACTACTGCTTTGTTTTTGATCTTCTTTGCCCTGTCTGCGTAGCGCAGTGTCGACAGCGTCTCGTCATAGTTGATGTCAGCGGGCGACAGGGCTGCAATCATCACCGTCTTACTGAAAGCAAACACAACTCAGGATGCCTTATGTAGAGTCATGTATTAGTTCAATTTATACTGTGAACATACTGTGATTACTCGCAGTATATTCACAGTTAAGTTTGAAGTTTTGTTTTGAATTATTACAAACGAATCCAATGTAAATGCATGTGGCTTTAAATTAATTAAAACTGAATAGTTATCCTTTTTCAAACTTGCAAAGTTTTACACCATATGGAAGCAACTTCATCTGAGTGAACGCCTACATAAATATTTTCGTAAAGCAAACATACAAGTAAATTATAAATTTTAAAGAATATTTTCCCCCACAAAATCTGTTCTATTTTTCACAAATGCATATATTATTATTGCCACTTGTAAGTTATACTTATTAAATGAGTTTTACCTGATAAGAATGGAGGTAGATAGACCACCAAAACGAGTAGTGGAAGAGAAACATCACAACCACAGGAAAACTGTAAGGCCACTGCTGAGATGGGAGGACTGCATAAAGAGGAATTTAAGAAAAGATTGAGGAAGATGAAAGGTGGGGAGAGGGGCTACAGTGGAGGGAGGGGCTACAGTGGGGGAGGGGCTACAGTGGAGGGAGGGGCTACAGTGGGGGGAGGGGCTACAGTGAAGGGTGCAGCTACAGTGGAGGGAGGGGCTACAGTGGACGGAGCAGCTACAGTGGAGGGAGCAGCTACAGTGGAGGGAGGGGCTACAGTGTAGGGAGGGGCTACAGTGGAGGGAGGGGCTACAGTGGAGGGAGGGGTTACAGTGGAGGGAGGGGCTACAGTGGAGGGAGGGGCTACAGTGGAGGGAGCGGCTACAGTGGAGGGAGGGGCTACAGTGGAGGGAGGGGCTACAGTGGAGGGACAGGAGGAGGGGCTACAGTGGAGGGAGGGGCTACAGTGGAGGGATGGGCTACAGTGGAGGGAGCAGCTACAGTGGAGGGAGCAGCTACAGTGGAGGGAGGGGCTACAGTGGAGGGAGGGGCTACAGTGGAGGAAGCGGCTACAGTAGAGGGAGCGGCTACAGTGGAGGGAGGGGCTACAGTGGAGGGAGGGGCTACAGTGGAGGGAGGGGTTACTGTGGATGGAGGGGGCTACAGTGGAGGGAGGGGCTACAGTGCAGGGAGGGGCTACAGGGAGGGAGCGGCTACAGTAGAGGGAGCAGCTACAGTGGAGGGAGGGGCTACAGTGGAGGGAGCGGCTACAGTGGAGGGAGGGGCTACAGTGGAGGGAGGGGCTACAGTGGAGGGATGGGCTACAGTGGAGAGAGCAGCTACAGTGGAGGGAGGGGCTACAGGAGGGGCTGAGAAGCTACAGTAGAGAGCAGCTACAGTGGAGGAAGGGAGCTACAGTGGAGGAGGGTTACAGTGGAGAGAATTATGGCTATAGTGGAAAGAGGGGCTACACAGGAGGAAAGAGGGAGCCACAGTGGAGGGAGGGCTACAGTGGAGAGAGGGAGCAGCTACAGTGGGGAGCAGCAGCTACAGTGGAGGGAGGGGCTACAATGGAGGGAGGGGTTACATTGGAGGTATGGCTATAGTGGAAAGAGGGGCTACACTGGAGGAAGGGGCTACAGTGGAGGGAGGGGCTACAGTGGAGGGAGCAGCTACAGTAGAGGGAGCAGCTACAGTGGAGGGAGGGGCTACAATGGAGGGAGGGGTTACATTGGAGGTATGGCTATAGTGGAAAGAGGGGCTACACTGGAGGAAGGGGCTACAGTGGAGGGAGGGGCTACAGTGGAGGGAGCGGCTACGGTGATGTAGGGACTACAGTAGAGGGGGGCTACAATGGAGGGAGGGGCTATAATGGACAACAGCAAGAGCAGTGCAGCAGTACAGGAGCTTGACATCATCCGTGTAAAAGGGAACCACAAGGAAGAACAGCAAAATCAGTGTGACGTTTAGTTACCTGTTTCCGCCCAAGGCGTTCTGGAGCAGCTTGGTGAGTGCAGAATCTCTGTATGGAACCACTATCTTCTTCTTTCCCGTCGACTGGTCGGCCAGCGCCTGCAATAGTCGTGAGCAAAAATAAAGGTGTGTTCTTATATAGCATGGTATCTTATATAGCATGGTATCTTATATAGCATGGTATCTTATATAGCATGATATCTTATATAGCATGGTATCTTATATAGCATGGTATCTTATATAGCATGGTATCTTATATAGCATGATATCTTATATAGCATGGTATCTTATATAGCATGGTATCTTATATAGCATGATATCTTATATAGCATGGTATCTTATATAGTATGGTATCTTATATAGCATGATATCTTATATAGCATGGTATCCAGACCTTAGGATTGGACAGTGCACTTTACACTTCACTCCCTGACAGAACTGGTCATTTGAACACAACGTATCTGAAAAATATTCAGCTATACTGCAAATACTGCACGAAGGCTATCCATTCACATGTATCCTCCACTGTCTGTAGCTAGGTACTCATTTATATAGCTGACTGAACTGAAGCAAGCTTTGAATCTCACATGAGATGCTCTACTTCTGTGTTACAATGTCCCAGTTGTGTGTCATAAGTACAGTGTAGTTTGCTAAAGTGTGACGAGGTACAAGTGTGACGAGGTACAAGTGTGACAAGATACAAGTGTGACGAGGTACAAGTGTGACGAGGTACAAGTGTGACGAGGTACAAGTGTGATGAGATACAAATGTGATGAGATACAAGTGTGACGAGGTACTAGTGTGACGAAGTACAAGTGTGACGAGATACAAGTGTGACGAGATACATGTGTGATGAGGTACAAGTGTGACGAGGTACTAGTGTGACGAGGTACAAGTGTGACGAGATACAAGTGTGACGAGGTACAAGTGTGACGAGGTACAAGTGTGACGAGATACATGTGTGACGAGGTACAAGTGTGACGAGGTACAAGTGTGATGAGGTACATGTGTGACGAGGTACAAGTGTGAATAGGTACAAGTGTGACGAGGTATAAGTGCAGGGTATATATCATTAGTGTAATGTATTCTACCATATGTACAATGTACCATACCATAGGTACACTCCACCATGCCATTAGCTGCAATGTGCTCTACCATAGGTACAAGGCATAATCTACCATAAGACAAGTACATATACGTCAACATGTATGACTTCTGTGGGAAACATTCAGCCACACTGCAGTTACTGCACAAAGACAATTAATTTCCACATGTCCACCACTGTCTATAACAAGAGGATTCAAACTGCGATCCCGTCAACTGAGAGTCTGATCTTCTACCAACGATGCTCTGATGCATCAAATAGATGACAGTGTCATCAACTTCAAACCCATCGAATGTCTCACCGATATAACGTTGCCGAGGGCTGACAGGGACTTGTTTATGTTCGCTCCTTCTTTGAGACGGTCCCCTGTGGCTCCAGTGCTGTCAGCTCGCTCCGAACCTTCATATGCAGAAATAATCCTCATTCTTAAAAGGCTATATTTTAATAATAATAATAGTGACTTCTTATTTATATTTATTATATATATGTGCCAATATCCTCGAAAATCAAGCTGAGTGACGCAACAAAACCAAAGGATTAAGCAATCTCGTTATCGTAAACAATGCGTGAGTCGTCAACAGATGGATGAGTATTTATTTAGAATTGTCTACCTTTAAAATCTTCCACAAGTAAGAGTAATATGTTTTATACGCGTTTTTAATTTTAAAAAATTACTCTCACCAGAAGAAAAAAACATGCAAGCATAATCTTCTGGATCTCCCTGCTTATTTACAGATTCCTTTAATGGATGAAATGAATTAATGCTTTATTTCGGAATTGAATAATACATAACATAAATTAATAACGAAGAATATGCAATATGTACAATTCCTGGCAGGCAGCAAAGCCAAGGCTGTTACCAGTTTATATACAATGGTTTGTGTAAAAAAATAAGCTGAGTAACTGGTCGCTGCCAACCACTGATAATGGTAGACTGACTGTTGTAGATGCAGCGTGCAATCAATAACTATAAATGGACAATTAATACACTAGCATAAGTACTAAGTAACAATTGTGACATGGTCGGTTGATAAGAAATGAACAAAAATTATTGTGCAATAATTATTTTTTCTTCACATATACAATAAGAATGATTTTATTCCTGATGAACATATCCAGTAATACAAACTGAATATGTAGTATATTTTTTTCTTAAAGCCGTTTAAGACTAATACTGTTAAAAAAAACAATAACAGGTGATAACACATGTAATATGGCATAGTATGTTCATAGACATAGCGTTTTAAGACACATGATTTTAAAGAAGACACAAAACTGGTAATATCACATTTATTTTGAATATCAAGCGAAATGTTATTCCATACCACCGGACCATTAGGTAACAGACTATTTGATGATCGTAAAGTAGAACTGCTGATTGGACGAATACGTCTAAGTTGTCTTGTGTAATGATTGTGAATATCACAGGTTAATGTAAAAATATTTGACAACAAAACTGGTAAGTTGTTATGGGAATAGTTATATATAAATTTGGCAATTTCTATTTCACATATATCCTATAATTTTAATATATTCAAGCATGTGAACATCTTTAATGTACTTTGTTCACTATGTAAATGTCGTGATCAAGAAAACAACATATATTTTGAATTGGATACATTTAACGAAAGCTTTTTAGCATGAAACCAGTCGGCTAATACTTGAAATTATTTATTCATATGATTATAAAGTTTAGTAATATGATTTCCACTCATATATACTGTGGTGTCATCAGCAAATAATATTGCTTTACTCTGCTTTTAAGACAAAAAGGAAGATAATTTATATATAAAATAAATAAAAGCAGATCGAGAACGGAGCCCTGCAGCACACCGAACCTAATATAATGTGGAATTGAGGTAGTACTGTTACCACTTACAACTTATGTTCTATTAGCAAGATAGCTCCTTGAAATATTTGAATTGTTAGGTAATGTTTTGTTAAAGGTCCCTCCTTAATTCAATCTTTTCATCCATCACATTTCAGACACTTTTCACAAAATTTTAAACCTCGTTGTCATGTGTACACATTTAAAAATAAAAAAACAGACACAAATATTAAATTACTTGCTTACACCCATCCTTGTAACAATAAACCAAGGGCATCATTTATTACCACTGCAGTACCTTGATCTTAAACTCCTTTACAGTGGAACCATCTGGTGGGTTGATCAACAATCAAATACATCAGGTGCAAGAAAGGCTCCTTAGTAAAGCTTACCTTACTGCAAACACATAATAAATGACTATATAGAAACATTGTTGTAAGTATAAATAACTCTAAATAAACATTGTATTTTTTTTAAATACATCGCCAGTTTGTAGATCAGAGGCCAATTGTCCATGGACATAGAAAGGGGAGAATGGTCGTCGGTGCCTAGGAGGAGATGCTGTTACAATGTCCAAAGTTACTGTTTTAAATCGCTCTGTATATTCTGGACAGGCCAACAAAAATTTACAAAAAATAGTCCCGGTGTGTAAGAACATAGGGGTGTTCTCAATCTTGCAACTCACCCAATCTAGCATTCAAAGTAAATTCTTTACATATTCTTAACAAATGTACGCACTCTTTTTAAATCAACTGTACATATTTCTACAATTAGCCATTTGTGAGAGCCTAAATCAATCAAAGAAAGAGGTTTAAAGGGGCACTGTTTAGATTGCGCTATTCCATGGCAAGTATTTTGTCGGCCGATGCTTGGCCTCTGTGGCTATTTATAGAACAGTGTGGTGCAGGCGATATGTTTGCCGTCGTTAGTTCTCGGGAAGACAAGACAAGCGTGCGCTGCATCTAGCGATTGTGTTGTTGATAAGGATTTATTTATTTAGTGTTGTCAGTTTGCAACAGTATATGTCATAAATAAATCCTTATCAACAACACAATCACAGATTCAGCGCACGCTTGTCTTGTGTCCCCGAAAACTGACGACAGCAAACATATCTCCTGCATCACACTGTTCTATAAACAGCCGAAAACGCCAAGCGTCGGCCGACACAATAGTTCTGCCGTGGAATAGTGCAATCTACACAGAGCCCCTTTAAGTGTATTCTGCATGATTGTGTGATAGCTTGCGTGATAGAAAATGCTTTGTGGCTGTTCAATGATACTTCATTAATTCGCACGTGTGAAATAGAGCTGCAGAATTGACATTCACTCCCAAACGGCATATTGTCTCGTTTATTGATTCATCTGAATTATTAAACATGTATATAGCCATTAACGTAATAAACATTTCAGAAAGGCTCAAAATGACCGAGTAGTTACGATTAAAAAAAAAACAATAACGTGGATAATTACAAATGTCCTTAGCTTCAATATACATATATATATATATAGCACATGTTATCTGCATTGCCAAGATCCCTATCAATTTATAATGGTGCACTGTGGACATTTAAGTGATTAGAACAGTGGATGGGAACCTAAAGCTGTTTAAAAGGATGCATCCTGGACCTCAAGCAGTTCAGAATTACTTTTGATAAACCATTTTTAGCTGAATAGATGGGTGTATAACTATATTATATACATTTCAGTTGTTGGTGTATTATGGTCCTTTTTAGCTGTTTAGGTTGGTGTATTATGGTCCTTTTTAGCTGTTTAGATTGGTGTATCACAGACATTTAGCTGTTCAGAATTGTGCATCATAATGCTTTGGCTGTTTGGAAATAAATAGTGTATTGTGAATATTCTGCCATTTGTAATCGTGTATTATGGACCTTTCAAGTTTTAGCTTTTAGAATTATATAATTATCATGGACCTATTATCATTTTTGCTGTTTAGAATGGTGTGTGTTTGATCTTTTGCTGTTTAAAATTATGCATCATAGATTTTAAATACAAATACAACCTTCATAATTTCTCATATTTTTCGTCCCACCTTTGTCTGTGAAATACAGTTTTAACTACAGGATCTTTCCAGTCCAGTATTATGATTTCTAATTAACTGTTCACCTTCATTCACATTTAACCCTCCACCTTGCAAGTTAACCAACAATGTTATTAGTTACCCATGGACTTTCCAATCTGTCTAGTTTCAGTAATGGTTACCCATTAATTCTCCCACCAAATCAACGACACTGGTTTATTGTACAGTTAACACTTTACCTGCCAAGTCGACAAGGTTCATGACACTGCTCTTTTTCTTCTCCTCGCCGTCGACCTTGTAGATCTGGTCAAAGGTCAAGGTGACGACCGTATGAGCACGACTACTGGTGGCATTCATGTTTGTAGACGCTACCGTACGAGCCGCAGTTCCTGGTCAAAGTAAAGCACAACATTATAGCCTTGATTTTTATTTCACATTATATCACTTCATTATGTTCTTCCATGAATGCACCACATATCAAATTTTAGCCATATATCAATTATTATGTACCATGCAGTTAACCACACAAAGTCTCATGTACCTATATACACTTTGATTTAAAACAAGTACAGAAACAACCTTGAGGTGACCTCAATGATCAAATATGGGCAATTATTGACCATTCAAATGGTAAATATTTATGATAAGAATTGAATTTCCAGTTGTGTAATAAGAAAATGTTGCTATTTAATATGGGAACTGTTCTGACATAGTAAATGTAGTCATGGAACCAATTTTGTTGTTTGTAATTGTAGGATAAACTAGTTGGATAGTGATTATGAATAACTTCAAAATGGAGGAGTACTAATTAATCTGACCTCAAAGTGACTGATTCAAATTTTTGTTCAAACCATGTTGTACAAAGTTAATGATTTCTTAGACAAAAAAACAAGAAGGAATCAATTCTATATAACCTCATATCTCCTGGGGAACCCTAAATTGACTGTAAAAGTACCATATCTTGTAATAAATGCTGTTAAATCATCTGACAAACCTTGCTCTATCCTCAGCTCTATCTCCTTGTAGCTGCCAACTGGAACCTTCTTCAGATCTTGCACATAGAAGATTCCCAACTTTGGGTTCTGGCGGATTGCCAAGCCTCCCTTTGGGTTGTTCTTTGTGAGAAGATCCCGCACTTGCTCATTGTAGATTTCCAACATGGAGAAGGTGACCTCAAAGCGCTGAAGGTCAAACATTGAATGTCAATGTCATGGCGGACGTGGTGGCATACCCAGGGTCTCATAAGGGGTCAGGCAAAGGGAGCCATTAGTTTTTCTGTTAAAATGAGGTAATGCAACAGGTTATATAGAAACAATTTAAGAAAGAAATTGCCAAGATACGCCACTCTCAGGGAAGATCTGGATTTCTATATAAAATGCATGTTATCCTACAATATTTGGTGAAATACAGAATTAAGGTGATTTGATTTAAAGACATGTTGTAATGTAGCCTTTTTCCATGAAAATAATGCACACATGATATTTGAAACATCTTCAAAGACTAGTAAAATGCAGACTATTCTGATGAAAGAATGTAATTTTGTAAATCGCACTACACTCACTAAACAAAAAGGATATAAATTTAACAATCAAGACTGTTACATTGCAGAAGAATTTTGTCAAGTTGTCATGTTTATAAAATGGAGACATATCACTAAATGGTGAATGTGAGAAACAAGACACAAATTTATAACTTTATTTTTTTATATGGAAAGACTGGACCAATACGGAAACACTTTCTACCTTTTCAGCATCTTTGTTTGAATCGATGGTTTGAAAGAGCACATCACAGATGACAGGCACAATCCCCCTGTTGAAATATGTTCATGAAAATCATGTTATATGTAAACATTCATATAATAAATCTTTGATCCTTACTAACAAGGCAGGCCTTGACATTAAGGCCAGTAGATTAGAAAAGTTAGTGGCCCGCCTGTAAAAGTTACGGGCCCGGATTTTGTGTTACCGTCAAAAATACGCTGATACTGAGGTGCAAAACATTATTAGTCTTTTTCATAATTTTGCCAACAAAGTCAAAGTTGTTAGAAATTACTATACACATACTGATTGTTCAAAGTGAGATGTCCAAAGCTAACAATATTGTTCAAGTGTGTACTAAGTTGCATATATACAGTATTTGCCAAGTCTAAATAAAGTGTGGCCAGCGTGACGACAGCTAGTCAGTCGGTAGTTAAGTTGACGTTGCTTTCATGTACAGGTCATTCAAGGCATTATACTATTTCATGGTTCATTCGCTAGGTGGCACCACCCAAATTAGGTGACCTTCACCTTGCCCTTGCTGACGCAATGTTACATTTGGTTTCTGTCACTTTAGCCACTAGTTAAATTTGGATTTAAGCTGTATTCCTTTCATATATCTCAAGAAGAAAAAGCGTGCATAATTCTAAAGTCGAGGCAGCTTCCAACCACCATACAAAGTGTCTAAGGGCCTCGGTGGGACTTAAAAAAGGGCGTCTCTCGTCATAAAAACCTGCGCTGTCGGTGGTTAGAAAATTTATTCGATGGCTTTGCACGCCGTCGTCCGCATGATAAGTGTTGGAGTTTGGACTCATTATTGATCAAAATTAGTATCTACATTATGTTTACAATGTCCTATAACTGAGTCGGGTCTAAGAATTCTGGCGAACTGCATCTGATATTGATAACCGATGCGGTCGTGCTGTGACGGCCATTACGTCTCGGCGGCATTCGAGAACCGGAAACCAGTAGCCCGTCGGGCCAGTAAAATATAAGAACTGGTGGCCCAACAGCTTCAAAAAGGCGCCAGGCCATCGGGCCAGTGTTAATGTCGAGGCCTGCAAGGTTAAGGTTATTAAGGTGGCTGCATCAGCTATCATATGCTTCTTTTGAATTAATAATTTCTAATATAAATTTTTAAGATAAACTAACTATTTTTTCTCAGAGTTTGCCTAAGACATTAAACAATACTCCAGACCAAAAATAGTTGATTTTTTATGTTGTTTAGAGATATTTAAATGTGTTTAAAGACAATTAAAAAATATGTAAAAATCACCCTAAAATGGCATTTTATTTCATTTTGAGAAACTCCCCAAAAGAATTTTTTTTATGGTTGTAAGTATAAACATGTTATTGACATTCACATGGTTTTTTTGTAAACAAATGCATATTAAGTTTGATACAGCTTCATAAACATTTTGCTACAATATTGAAAGACAGCAAAAATCTGTACTGCATTTTTGGCGCGATCCCTTCACCAAACATAAAACCAATTTTGGGTAAACACAAGTCGAGTTCATATGCCAAGTTATGGCTTTGTAAGTATTGTAGTTTTTTTTATAAAAGTTACATTAAGTAATACTTCCTGGTTGTTACTGATAATATAACTGTCACCAGATGCTTGTTTTTTGCTTAGAAATGAGACTGTTTTACTGGCATGTGGCTTATTTCAACACAATTTGACAGACACTTCTATTACTGAGATTTCCCCCCAAGGTTTTCCCGCCAAGTTGTCTCATGATGTTGTGTCATTGCAAATGGCGGCTGAGGTCGGGCATTATCGGAGAATAAACAAAACTACCGCCAGTATTTGGTGATTTGACAGTGTGATGCATTTAGGTAATTATAATACAACAACATAGTGGCATGAGAATAACCAGACTATATGATCTGCATTCATGGTGAACGAATTTATGTTTGAACTGGGCTGACGCACACGTGATCGTCACTATGGAAACATCATCAGTTTCCAAGAATCTGAAAAGGGACTTTCCACAGACAAACTAAAAATACTAATTTCTAAAGGACGGATTGGTGACATATGGCGATAGTGCCTTGGTTTTTTTAATAGTACACATGTTCATACTGACACCTACTAATGTTCTATGAAGAAAAAATTAAGAAATCAACTGACATGATAGCCAGCCCAGCTACCTTAACAGTTCTTACCTTCCCTCTCCCAAACATTTAGCTAAAGTTACTAGCCTGTTGATTTCGAACAGCTATTTTTTGTGTAATAGATCACCAGTTAGTATGTGAACGAGCCTCAGATTCCCAGGTATTCAGGTCAACGCCATGACCTGTACACCAGATACAATGAAGAATAATACAAATCACTTGTCCGCTGTCACAAATTAAATATTCATAACCTGCTGTGCATAAACATGCTTCAAATATCTGTGAAGATCGAGGCATCAATGTTGACATAAACTGTTTTGGATACAGGTATACACTAATTAAGATTAAATAAATAAATACTTTATTGTCATTTGAGGCCGATGTATTATCACAGAAAAATCTAAATAAACTACACTATAGCAACACACAAATATGACATCTATAATGGATGTTTGGACTGTAAACTTGAATACAACGTACTTGTTGACTCCGTAGCCCACCATGGAGTAGGACTTCCCCGATCCTGTCTGCCCGTATGCAAATAATGAGCAATTGTACCCTAGAAAAGAAAACCAAATCAACTACATAAAACTTTAAATTGTATTTCAACTTGTATTCATTTTGCAACGTATACAACATCCTGGCGTGTTGCGTGATTGAAGTATGTGACGTGTAAACGGTACGGCCATCGAAAATTGTGTAAAACGAAACATGTTACTGAGTGAAAATAAAATTATTAATCAATCAATTTATATTGCATCATGTAAGTAGCTGAAGTGTACGAATTGTATAATATTATAATTTCTACATGAAATGACAAATTGTCAATTTATCTCAACACTTGAATATGTGATATGGGTGAATGATAGTCACACGTCAGCCATGTGTGCTAATGGACATGAATCTATTAGTTATTGCCAGAACATTTGACTAGAAATCTCCTTTGTGTGTTTATATTTGCATTACCTGAAACACCTTATATTATGTGATACCATGGTAAGCCATTTATGTTATTAACATTATAGGCGAAGCTTTATTGTAATCTCGATGGTATTTCAAAGATAGATTTGTAGGCCTATTATGGCAACTTCATGCAACAGTGCCGCAGTGAATCAATGGAAATCAATGAGCTGTTGATCATTACACTTTAGCAAGGCTAAGCAGAGGAATTATGCACAGGATCAAACTGTATGAATCAAACTGATCATTTTAACCAAATGGAACTGTTTGTGATCTTCACAACATTATATTTATTATTAGATATTCATAAAAGACGTCTCTTAGACTACCGGTAGATGAAACAAACAGCAAATGGGAAAATGTGCTGACTTGATTCCATGCCAAATTTCCTAAATGCAAATAAGTATTATGATCCAGAGAGGGCAATTATAAATAACATTAATCAATATTTATGACTGCAATAATTCAGCCATTGAAATGGCGGCAATGACGAGTTAAATTATTCTGATGTCTGCATTATTCAGTTCCAAGTTCCGGTACACGAATGTCATAGGGCAAGAGTAATACTAACACGTGCACTCTTAGACTCATCAATAAACACTGCCAACAGCTGCATTCAACAGTTTTTTAATTATAAGATATTTGTTCAAAACAAAGACAGTTGTGGATTTGAGTAGTTCAAATGAGGACAACCAAACGTGTGATAAGTCCAAATGATGAGAGCTACATCTAGGTGATGAGTCCAAATGATGAGAGCTACACGTACGTGATGAGTTCAAATGATGAGAGCTACACGTACGTGATAAGTTCAACTTGGGAGAGCTGTTCATGTGATAAGTTTAAATGAAGACAACAGAAATGCGACAAGTTCAAAAGGTACCAGCTAAATTGTGTGACAAATATGTGACAAGTTCAATCTACTAGTGATATTAATGTAATAATGTCAATTGAGGGCAGTTTCAAGTTCAAATGTGGACCGTTAAGCATTTGACAAGTTCAATGAAAAACAGCCAAGCATGTGACAAATTCAAATTAGGACAGACATCCATTCATCTGACAAGTTCAACTATGGAAAGTCAACCATATGACAAGTTCAATAAAGACAACTAAGGACAGCAAAGCATGTCACATGTTCAATGTAAAGCAGGTGACAAGTTCAACTGGCAGGCAATCATGCGATGCGTTCAACAAAGGTCAGTCAATCATACAACAAGTTCAGCTAAAGGTGGTCAATAATATGACATGTTCAATGAAGGACTGTCAAGCACGTGACAAAGCAATAAACCAGTTACAAGCTGTTATAAATATTATGCAAATACTACATGTACTGTAATTAATAAATGAACAATTAATTATCATTAATTAATTCATAGGTTTTTATAAACTGTGTAGTTCGTCCACAGCGGATTGTGAGGCACGGTGCACACATCACTGACCTTGAAACGCATTGTCAAGTACACCCTTTCCGAGTTCGTCAAAGACTTTCTGCTGACTGGCGTACGGTGACCTGCTGCTATCAGAATCCATGTAGCCATCGCTCTTTGTCTTGAAGCCATCATGTGACCTGATGGAGAAACCAGACTCTCAACAATCTCCCCAGATTGAAAAATTAAATACAGCGCATTATACAGTCCTCAGGACTGCACAAAGAACTTTACACTTCACCCCCGCAAACCTTGCAACCATCTCATTAAGAAAATTAGGAAAATCCATCATTAAATAGAATCCGTTGTGAAATTTAACGAACGCTTTAAAAAGCTAGCCATTGCCGTATTACGAGGAGAATATTTCTGTGACACACGTTGAAATTATCCCAGTGGCATGGCTGGTGTTGAGTTTCCACTACACAAGATCACTGTTAAAGAGTGAAATTGATTTTAAAGACAAAATCAAACATATGAGTTAATAAGGATGTTTGTGAAATGGTCCTCTGTTCATTCGAAAAATGGCAAAAGTTATTCAATTTGGGGAAATGAAAATGCATACCCAAAGGACATGGATAGCGGATGCTTTATTATGTTCAACCACAAAGAAAGAGGTTCTAGGAATAACAATTAGTGCTGACAAGAAACTGTCAGAACAATGTATGATCATGGCTTCAAAGTGTAACTTAATTTGTTGGCTGATTAGAAGAAATTTCTTGCATAGAGAGAAAGGGCAACTTTATATCGCTGAACAAAACAATAGTTAGGCTACATTCAGCAGAACACAAATTGTGTACATATGTTACCATACTGGCAAACTATTTCTGTCATGACACTAGACATAATTATTTAATTTTGGCACCAGGAACCAAGCTTATATATTGCCACGATTAGCTTTCAAGAGTATTGTGTGGAATCCTCGGCAACAAATGACTTGGTAATATTTACATGACAACACTGCCGATAATTGTATAATTGCTCTAACGTGAACCAAGCACAGAGACTTAGCAAACGATCTTGTAAGTGGGTCATATTGGCACCGTTGCTTAACACCATTCAATGCAAACACAGAGCACAGTTCCTTGTTGACCAGTGCAAACATTTTGAATGATTCTGACCGTCTTGAGGTCTTGATGATCGATGCATAGCAATCCAGTGGACATATCCAAGTGTTCTGCCATCTTTGGGTTTCAAATTACTGAATCAAGTTTAAAGCTGGTCTACCCAACGGTGAATGGGTTCTTTGATGTACATATATTTCACACGTAAATATAATTTAAATATTATCTGTAGTCAGTGTAATAAAAAAGTGTGGACATTTGCTTAAATGGTGGAAAGAATTGAGATTGGACGTTACATCTGGTAACTTGCCAAAGCCAATTAATTGCCGGGCCAGCATTTTGCTTTCAACAAACTGAATATGTTGTTCGTATGTTTTTTGAGAAAGCTTTTTTGAAAGTAAAATCAACAACATATTAATACAGAAACATGTGTAATGCTATCATGTATTGAAATGAAGATTACATTGTTGAGAATCACTAGAATTGAATTCTGAGTTCATAATTAAATAAGTCAATAGTTTATCTGACAATTTTACCAAAACTACATATAAAAGTTGCGCAAATATGCCAGCAAATGGTAGCGGATACTATGTAGGCTCGCTTTTTCACAAATCATCATTTTAAAATGAGACAACTTAAAAAATCAAATTGAGGAGGCATCTTTAAAATTAATATACACTATGTCATGTCTATTCTATCTACATACCCTATCTACACACTGGATTACACAACATATAGCCTATTTGGTTACTCTCCTCTTTATGTTCATCATCTCACAACAACATTTTGTTCCTAAAACCACCCTTAACATTGGCAAGTATGCTTTCTCGGTAGCTGCACCTAAATACTAGAATGCACTCCCCATTATTTTAAAATCATGTGAAACCATATAGCAGTCTAAAATCGTCTAAACTATCAACATAATATCTCTTCAAAACTGCATTTCTACCATTGATATTTTGCAGCCGCTTGCTCTGATGATAACTCTTGCATGACCCTAATCCCTCTCTGTGATTGTTGTTTGCCGTGCCTCGGATCTCAGGTTCAAGGGGATAGAGACAGTATGTTATTATTATTGTTCAATTCATGAAGTTACAAAGTGACTTAGTTTCTCATTATAGATACCAGTATTAATTATGTATCATCACACCCTACCAATGATACATGGTTTTCTAACATCAGTGTGGATGACAGCGATTAAAGAGGACATTTTTAATAATTAACAATAAGGAACCATCTATCCCACATAAATTGTCAGAGGCAAATCAAAACAACTGTTAGTCAATATTGAAATTAGAACAAAATTTATTATAAGTTGTCAATGTCAACAGATTAACAAATACACTTGGAAAGTAAACACTGTTAAAAACATAAGTCAATTTTCATTTGTTGTCAGACATCAATATTTCCCCCTTCGGACCGATACTGTTAATATATTGATATCATCATATCAATGTTCACAAACTTTTGTTTGAGAGGAGGGTGGGGGGGTCTGAGGCCAATTGAAACTAATTTTGTCTGATATCAGACATCAACGTTCTAAGAGGCGAAATTGTACCATGTTTCCCACTGACATAACATTAAGAGGTTAAGACGGATCCGATTCCAAAAAAGTAGTGTAACAATTGGTCCTATGGAGGTGCCTCTATTTTCTATGTAGAAAATGTCTTAGTATTTGTTTCTGACAGGGCCAAGCTACAATCAGAGTATGCTTCAAACGACATCATTGCCACAATACTGCCTATGCAATCATTGAAAATTGTAGAAAACTACCTTAATTGTTATAACAAACATCATGCATGGACACATGCAGGGTGCTGACTTACGGTTAAAATAACACAGACATAGTGCACAGATTGCAGGTAAATAATGCATCAAGTTTTTACAAATAGTAAACCTAGGAATTTGTAAGGAGGGCAGGTATTTCATGTTTCAATTTCCCATCTCCCACCTGTTTTTGTGGCCAACGACCCGTCTCCCATCATCTTTTATCACAACAATTATTTCATCCAACCTTCCACCAACTTTTAGATCAACCTCCCACCAATTTTTAAGCCAATCTCCCACACATATTTTAGGCCACCTCCAATTATTTTTAGGCCAACTCCCACCAATTTTGTTATGACTAATTACATCTCCCATTTCCTACCATAAGCCCTTATCGTTCATTGCAGTGTCGAAAAAGTAGGAGACATTTTAAAACCATACCATTTCCTTGGCGACAATAACTCAAGATTTACCATAACTGACTGTTTCACTCACCAATATGAATAATCGAAGGAGAACTTCAAGTGGCAATGGAAGGCAGGACAACAGCAAATGGAAAAGAAATCAATACATATCGTTAGCCCGACTCTGTGCTAAGTGTCATTCAGTAAGCAGTTTCACTTTTGCAGTATTAGTCAATAGTTTCATGGCACAATTGTCAATTATTCATGTCATAAACAAATTCATGCAAAAATCTTTGAACCAGGACAATGGTGCCAAAATAACAGTGCCAAAATAATTATGCTGAAGTAATGGTACCAAGTTTGGAACGTGTTGGGAAAAAGAAGAAATATATCATATGCTGACAATTAAAAAGTAATGAGGACATAATACACTCTTTAGATTCCTTGACATGAATTTGACAAACCTGTTAATTCATTAGAAGCGAGTTACAAACTGAAAAACGCTTCGTAAAAGAACTGACTTAATCGATCTCTTTACCTAAACATTCACAATAAATTATAAAATCCATGAGTCTAGCACATGACAATTTGATAATCAATAGAGTCATCTACATAAACACCTTTAGGCAAGTATTGAGAATCGACAGCAAGCACATACCTTTTTTGGTTCATCTTCTGAAAAAAGAAGAACAGCAGAATAATACAAAAGATCAAATCAAATCAAATCGTGACATTTATATTGCGCCGTTCCAACAATCGTTGCTCACGGCGCCGTACAGAATGTTCGGGAAAACAGATAAGTTTTAAGGTTTGATTTAAAATCAGTGTTTGTCATTCTTGTTGCAGTCAGCTTTTTTGGCAGCAAGTTCCATAGTGTTGGGGCTGCCACGCAAAAGGATCTATCACCCCAGCAATGCGATGCACGTGGTACACATAAATGATTGTGTTCACTGCAGCGCAACAATCGAGTTGGCTGACATCTGTTCAAACCTTTGGTGATATACTGTGGTGCACAGCCAGTCAGTGCTCGGTGCGTGAGTAGAAGTATCTTATACTCTATTCTAACTGCTATTGGCAGCCAGTGCAGCTTCATCAAATGCCAATTCAATGCTACTTTAAGTTTAATTTGAACTTAATAAATGGACACCATGTAAATAAATATTTCCTAAATAACTATAATATAATAATAATAATTCAAAATGTCATGTTTTCCTTTTGCTATGGCTACAACGACAACAAACTGGTGATCACTGTCTACGAATTCAGACAAGACAACAGTTGCAAAATATTGGCCTCATTTGACAACGCTGATCAAAATTCAGTGAGATAGACTGGCATCAGACCATTTATCACAGAGTATGCACTTTGCAAATTGGGCACAACCAAAATGGAAAATAATAAGATAAAACCAGTATCAGTTGATCTCACCATTGACCAACAATATTGATCTGTTTCCAAAGACAATCGACTAGCCGATGCGTATGATGAAATTATAAGCTACATAGTATATTTACCTGAGACTTAAGCAAAGAGTGCCAACAGTTTAAAACAAGCCATAGTCATAGATAGTCAGTTGCCGTGATGATTTATGCGATTAGAGAATACAAACATGGCCTCATGACTTACTAAAATCAATGCAGTTGTTCTATTAGATGTTACTAGTGGATGACCTCATACCTTCTTGGTAAGTTCACAAAGTACCCAAAAAACATTAATACTTGTTATGTGTTTAGGTCACTCCACCAATATGTGATGTGGCACTTGCTAATTTTACAAACCAAGATGGCTATTAGCATAAATTTGCATTACATATTTTGCTTGCTAGGTGACACCATTGTAGCAATTAATTTGCCCGTGATACGGGGTGACAATGAAACTATCCGCCATTTAATGTTTAACGTATTTTGGACTTTGTTTGCATTGATGCGACTGTCCTTCACCTGCTATTCTTTAAAAGAAGTTGTGGTTTCCATTTGAACTTTAATGAAGCAAATAATATGTGGATAAATGTTGTGCAACTGTGAAAATAAAAACACACAGGCACCACAGACACATGCACACACACACATGCACGCATGCATACACACACATGATGACACTGGTCAGTTCGTCCAGATTGAAATAAGATTATGCTGAACTTGTTCACTTTAGATTTTTTCTAAATGTACATGGGTAGGCATATTTAATAATTTTTTGTTTCATTATACATAAATATATATATATTACATGAACATGCATTCAAATATTCTGCACAAGCATTTAAATATTACCTGTTATTCGAAATAATTTTGTTTCAGAATTGTGTTTCCATACAAGAGTGTAAGGTGGTAGATTAATTAGCGTATACGTATATTGTAGAAATATTTATGCAAACCGACACGGTGTTTAATTGCATTGGCACTATCACAAACTCGAATACTAATAGCATCCACATTATCACGATAATGATTAAGTACAAATAACAGAACATATTTCGTCATAAGTTCTATCCGAAATATGATTACACATTATGGTCGGAACACACTGCGGTGTAACACAATTTTCCACTGGAATTTTTGTAATGATTGATGGTTAACTGTTTAGATTATTTCTATGGACAACCAAACTGTCACCAGGAGATTTTAGGCTCCACGTCGCGTCTCATTTACTTGACTGAATATGTTCATACGACCGTTTATGTAATATTGTCATATCTCCAATGCCTCATTATAAAACAAAACATGCAGTGTACCATGGCACCTCATTATATCGACTGCTGGCACAAAAAACGTATGAATTATCTTTGTGCTCACAATACAGATTTGTGGGTTAATTAGTATATCAAATCAAACAGCAACCACAGTGCATATGAACGACGTCATTGTGCCATATGTAGTAGACAGCAGGTAACTAATGCATATAGTTTTAACCGATAGTGAAACTATGAATTTCCAAGGGGGGCAGTCTAAATTTCCCATCTCCCACCTGCTTTTGTGGCCAATCTCCAATCATTTTTTAGAGTCTACCTTCCTCCTCACACCAATTATGTCATCCAACCTTCAACCAATTTTTACGTAAACCTTTCACCAATTTCTTAGGCCACCTCCTGCACATTTTTAAGGCCACCTCCCACTATTTTAGGCCACTTCCCACTATTTGTTAGGCCATCTCCCACTAATTGTTAAGCAATCTCCCTCTAACTTTTCAGGCCACCTCCCACTAATTTTTAAGTTGTACCTACCTTAATTACAGTAGGTGCGAAAAGATGAGTAGTGGAACATTATCTCAACTTCCTATAGAACCCAATCATGTGATGTGAATTGAACACTCTGCTTCTGCTGCGATTAGCTGCACCATGCAATTTCCAATGCATTCCATAGCACTTAAAACACCTTTGTACAAAACATGTTATATAATATGCCATTGTGGGGGGGTTATTGGAGCAGTGTGGAGTGTGCCCTGGGGACTAACTTTGACACAGGCGATAACCAGGGCGTCACATGTCAATTTATTATTCATTAGGTGTCTCAAACAGGGCCACATCAGTGTGAGTGCGTGTGAGTGTGTGTGTGTGTGAGTGTGTGTGTGAGTATGTGTGAGTGTGTGTGAGTGTGTGTGAGTGAGTGTGTGTGAGTGTGTGTGTGTGTGTGTGTGTGTGCGTGTGTGTGTGTGTGTGTGTGTGTGAGTGCGTGAGCGTGTGAGTGTGTGTGCGTGAATGCGTGTGTGTATGTGTCTGTGTGCGCATGTGTATGTTTATGTGTATATGGGTTTGTGTATGTATGGCACTGTGAATGTGTACGAGTCTATGCTCGTATAGATGTATGCAATTCCTAGTCACTGGAACACCAGTATTGCATCAGTCTCTTAATCAATTTTTTTTTTTTTTAAGTAGAAACCATTTTTTACACCAGCTTTAGGGGTCCATATAGGTAAATCATAAGCTTTAACAATCTATCTACATTCTGTCCATTTTTCTCATTACCGAACGTAAGTTATGATACGCCTTGTTAATCTATTTACATAGCAATGTAGAAGTGTAGAAGTATACCTAGACAGAGAAGTTGTACAATTATCACTTATTATTTCTTAACAATTCTATTTAAGTTAACACACATCTGACATGTTATAACAGGCTGTTTATATACTTTTAGGGTGCTGCAGATGCCCTTTGCTCCCCCCCATTCCTGCATCTCTCCTTCTATCTGGTGTCAGAGGCAATAAAAGATCCAACACAGGGGAAAGGAGAAATATTGACAGTGGTCTCCATCTACAAAACCTCATATGGTTGCAGAGTTAGCTGCTGCCAAAACACTTGCTCCGACAATGCAATGCAGTACGTACCATGAGTGCCTTGTCTAGGCACTGTGAAAGACGACACAGTTTTAGACTTTTTATCATATTGTAACAGTAACAATGCCACTCGTCACTTACTTGGAGCGGCTGGGTTGCGAATTGTTGTCATCTGTCCGTTCATTCCAATAATGAGTTTTGCCTGGCGATCATTCTCCCTGTAAAATTTTAATTAATTAAACTATTAAATTAGCAGCCGTAGTACTTTGCTGGTGTTGGACATGACACCAGAAGATGGGGTAGTCATAGTAATGTTGGAGATTTTTTATGGACTGCCAACAGAGGTAGTGTTGCAGATACTTGTGGTGTTTAAAGGGGAAAGGGTTAGACATTTTTTGTAGAACACGGGGGATAGTGTTGGACATTTTTTGCAGTGCCACGGGAGTAGTGTTGGAGATATTTTGGGATCAACGGTCAACCACAAGATGGTGCACTTGCAGTTCAAACTCTGCAACTTGGATGACGGGAGAGGGTGTTGTTACAGAATTTTGGGAGCCTACAACAGCACCGCTCTTGATACTAACCAGAAACATCAACAGAATTCACAAAATATTGGGGGCATTGCCCCCCTCTAAATACTGGGTCTCAGTCCCCAACCCTCATTCCAAGGCTTATGTATCCGTATTATGATGTTTAAAATAATTGTGACATTCTATTCGTTAAACTGTTATTATATTTTACATTAAAAGTAACAAATGTTTGATGATGTTAGCAAAAGTACTCATTAAGCCAGTGACTGAACATCGATTAACCTGATTTGCGATATACTAAGTCATTAGAAGAAGGAATTGTAGCTAATTATTTGTCAACATTCAAGTTAATGTAATTTAACACATTCAAGAACAGTACATACGTAACTAACCTAATTAAGGTAATTTAGTGGCTAAATAATCGACATGATGGATGCCTGATGCATGGTATAGGTCTTTAATGAAAACAGTATAAACAGTAACTGGACATCGCTAGAAACCAGTAAACCTAATGACCAACTCGGAACATGTTCAGACAGCTTATGCATTAATCACTGCTCCTCCATTTGAAAAGATCGAGTTGCAGTGGAATTCTATGATCATGAATATGGGCATAGTAGTCGTCCTGGCATGGCTGAATGCTTAGTCTGCAAGCCAGGGCAGGCTCCATTGTGTTACAGTGAAATACATGAACAAAGAACCAGGCACCTTCAATTGCACAATACAAACTTATATAATGTTAATTATAATAAGATGATCTTCCTGCTTAGCACAACAGAACTAAGGGAGGGGTCATTATTTAAGGGGCGGGTGGGTTGGAGGAATCAATGGTGGGTTTAGCTTTCAATACACAAGATTCGGAGATGGTCGGATTTCAGTGTTGGCGATTTTGGGGCGGGTCAATTTTCAGTACAAAAAATGTTGTCAATAATAATTTTAATTACACTTAAACAAAATGGGGGTCAGAGGTCAGTGCACATATATATAGAGGTGCAAAGTAATTCTGCACAAAAAGCAGATATGTTGCATTTGAGGATGTGATGGCGATAGACGAGGATCTGGGACCATTTAGCATTGCACTGCAGTCACAATAGGGGAGTTTGGGGGGATTCCTCCATTCACGGCCACCTATTGTTTTCTATTTTAGGATATATTTATTATGTGAAATATTCACTTGGCTATATATTTAGATTACAAGTGAGTGCTTTTAACCTTGAAATTGTGCTTTAGCGGTAGATATTTTATCGCTAAAATGGTCGACCATGAGATTATCCCCGAACTGAACAAAACGCGTGAGTTCTACCACCGAAATGAGAGATGTGGCAGTAACAGCACTTGTACACATAATTGGAGGGTTGATCATATTACAGTGCACAGGATTTTGGTGTGGGTTGAATTTCAAATCAGGGTATGTGTACTCTCCCCTGAATAATCCGACCCACTGATAAATAATGACCACTTCCTCACAACCACCACCTATAACAACACATTACTACAGCAAGTGAATGCACTCGCTATGAATGTTGCAAGACAAAATCAGAAATAATGAGAGACCCAACTCAAGACTACTTCCTCGTTCTTTCTGTGCACACAACTACCTGGCTTGATATCAATTGGCACCACACAATTTGGCATCCATATATGTTACTTACATAACCAGACAACATGTAATTGGGTAGCCAGGCAATTAATCAGCTGACATAAATGTCTTTGTTCTTATCAAAGAAAACTCCCCGCAATTCATTTGGGCAATCGCAAATCAAGTTAGTTGTGGGTTCAAATATGACATGTGTGGATAGCTTTAATATTATGCACATTTGAAGGTGTAAAGTTTTGCTAAAATCACAAAAGGAATTGACACTGATTTTTATTAAGCCAATACAAAAGAGTGAATCTACCTTTTTTTCTTCCAAATTTTTATTTGGTTGCATTTTAATTCATTTCATATTTTGTCTGATGGTTTCGTCAAACTCAATTATTTAACACATTTGCATATATAAACAATCTGTTTGTATTAATACTAAAATAGACTCATTAATTGTTTGTGAAATGAGAAAGATGTGCAAAATAGCACTTTTATAGAGGCAGCTTCATATATAAGAATGATAACTGTCACGCTAGGCACAGTTCAATGCATGGCTTCCCTTAGTCTACCTCGCTCATAAATTGATAACTAACATTATGAGAAAAATTGTACAATGCACAGTGGAAGATGTTGAAATAAAAAGCTGACATATGAAAAAAGTTGTCATTTTATTTTACAATTAGGTGCATTTTAAATAGATTATAAATTCACTTTGCATCAATATTTCTTATGGGCTGAAAGTTCATATTAATGATTAATGTTTTTGGGTGGCCGCCAATTTTGATATTTTTGTGGATCACGGATAGTCGTATTTTGCCAAACGACATTCAGTTATGCAGTGCAAGTTTATCAAATGCCAAAAGTGCAAGTGTTCATTGAAATAGGGTAATTTCTTGCATTGACACGCAGGCAGATAAGTAGTACTATCATGCACATGTGTAAGCACGCACGTGTGTGGCAAATGTACACTTGAAATATTAATGATGTAGATCGGTGACTGAATATGCTGAAAGTTAGAAATGTCAGATCATTTCCGACTTGTAAATGAAAATGTAATATTTGTAATCTCAATAAGCCAATAGGGCTATACGATAACCAAGAATTTTTTTATTTGGATGACAATGTTATTAAAGGCTAAGTGAAATGAAATTTTCCTAATTTGTTAAACTTCACCAATGTAAATCACATTGCTTTTTTCAAGTAATGTGCCAAATATGAAGTCTGTTCATTGCGAACTGCTGCCACAAACCTGGTCAAACATGCTCATTTACGTGTCACAAGAAAATCAGATCGACAGATGATGCCGACTTCACCACAGGCAATGCCACTGAGCACGCCCTATTCTTTAACATGGTAAACAGTGGTGCAGCTAGTCATTTCAGGTTGTACATAAAATTGCAACCACGGAATGTAATATTTTTATATATCACCGTAAAGATAATAATCTTACCTAAAACTTTGTTACTGGATGTAGCCATGAATTTTCTTTACTTTTTGAGTTACTGCTGTTTGAACAGCGCGAATGCATAATATTATGTGTACTGTGTCATCAGCTTTGATCGCCATGCAGCGCTGCTGATTTCTCACACTGGCGAGAATCTGCTCGCTGTGTGCGATTTTTTTAATGTACTTTTTAACCTACTTCTGTTTTTAACACCCAACCAATTCCATTTCGATTAGTATTCCATCATTCCATATCGTTTAGTCATATATATATATATATATATATATATACAGATTCAGTTACATCCGTAAATACGCAAAGGTGTCGCATTATTATGGTATACTGGTCGGGGCACAAATTGTGCATCCTAATCTTTTGTGCCATTTTAACAATGCGAGATTTCAGTTTCATCAGGCATGAAGTTTCCGGTCATAAGTGAGCAAACATTACACGACTAATGCCAGTGATGGCGCTGGCGCATTTTGCGGTAAGGCAGTTTTGCCGGTTTTTTAAATTGTAAGCACTTCACTCAAGTAACTTTTAAATTTATAACAAGGTGTTGGCACAAATTAGATTCTAAATGGTTATTCTAAATTGTTTATATTACACACAAGAATTGATCACACCAGGAATAATTCACATCACAGTCATAAGTCTATATGAGTCTATGTAAACACGAAAAGAAAAGAATTACCACTGCGACACACGTCGAGCACCGCATCGTCATTGGCAATGCCAGGTTGATCCAGCATATCTGAGATTATCTCTTTCGTCTCTCACCACATCAGCGTTTGGTTCATGCAAATACAGCATGTGGACCATAATAAACTTCTTTATAATCATATAATTCGTTGATGCCATGAGAATCTGCATGACTAGATTCGTCACTACTGTCCGACATGATTATTTTTGGATCAGCCAGCAGAGTCAGCACCACGTAATGAACAAACAACGCGTTCAATTAAATTACCAGCATTTGCACTGTTCAAATGGCAATAACTCGAGAAAGTAAAAAAATTAATGGGTACATCCAGCGACATAGTTTAGGTAAGATTATTATCTTTACAGAGATATAAAAAATATTACATTCCATTGTTGCAATTTCATGTACAACCTGAAACAACAAGCATTGCCTGTGGTGATGTCATCAGAGCCGGTAGGTGTCGCAACAAAGTGTGCAGAAAATGTACAGAAAAGCGCGACCAAATGGGACCTTGAACAGAGTGACGGAAGGGGTTAAAAAATTTATTAAATGTCAGGACACTATTTTTAGAGCATACATTTAATTCAGATTGGGAATAAAAAAGGTTAATTTTGCTTAGTCTTTAAATCTTGCTAAACCTTGTAGCCTTTGCATAACTTCATGTTGGATTAATCGACTGTATATTTTCAATGCATGACATGTATTTAATTTATTTGCTAACCTGCACTTTTAATGCACATGCGTGTATAGTCTCACATATAATTTATATTTTTAACTTGTCATTATTTAAATAATTTTACTAACACATCCTTTTAATTAACGCTTAGCCTATGCATAATAATATAAATGTTTACTACTTTTAAAGCATGATTTGTGTAAATTTATTTATAATTTATTTATTTGTACATACTTTTAATCCAGGACGTGTACATATATATATATCTGAAATGTTATATGTATTTTATCATTTATGAATTATGTATGTACATGTATAAAGACTTGGTCTGAAATAAACTATATTGTTAATTATTATTTATACAAGGCCTACGTCAATCCCAAAGCAAACCATGTTGTTCAATATTGCCTTAACTGGTTCCATAATGCATGTATAAATAATATCCGGTGCACTGTTCACAATCCGCCAACATTGGCTACAATACCACTAGTCCACCACAACTTCACAAGTCGCCACCAAAAGGGACGTCGCACAACTTAATAAATAATAAATTACGTACGCACCTCTGGTTGAAGGGTCGCACCCGGACAGCGACTTTCACCCTGTAAACGACAAATGAACGTTTAGTCAAACGCACGCAAACATCATACACCTTACGAATTAAAGCAATGAAGACAACCGCCGTTTACTTACGATTCGCCCGACATGTTCGCTTGGCTCGTGCGAGTGGTGCAGAACGCACCTGCGAGAGCTCTCGTCACGCGTGTGCGGAGAGCGGGCGTCACACGCTGCTAGGCAACATCCTGTTTGTTGTCCATCCAATGGTTCCTACTAGTCGTCATACATGGCCAAACACTGCACGAGTTGTCCCGCTCACAGACACAGCTCACAGCCAGAGCCGTTTGCGATGAGCGAACGTCATCGCTTTCCGTGTAAATAAAGCCGCGTGCGAGTGCCAGCGATCGTGTTGCGTTCCAGACTTCCAGTCACCTCGTGTTTATAAACGGCATAACGAATTAACGCATTATTCGGTACTTGAGTTGTGTCAAATCCGGGCCAATCTCAGTTATGTCACCTCGGCGCAATATCCTAACAGGACTTTGCCGAGAATATGTTACATCCAGATTCAGGCGTCATTTTAACTAATTGTGCCTACATTAATTTTGATAAATATTACAAAGGCTTAAAAGCGTTAAAAAATTCCATAATTCCATGTACGTCATCATAAATTATGCCTTCAGATATATTTATTGAAATATTGCGTCTTAGAACATTATTATTGCGTTTAGCAGATTGCCCCGTAGAGGGTTTCATTATGTCTAGCAGTTTTAGTTATATTTTGGTATTTTAAGAAAAAACATTTAATATCAAATTAGTTGGGATAAATTAATTTTGGGCACTACGAATTAAACATAAGATTTTGATTTGTAAGTATTTGTAGTATTTTACCCTTGCCTGGAGCTGTCCCACGGTACTGGCATGGTAGGCATAGACCAACACATCGCTTGGGACATTATTATGGGGACAGAGCTTGAAAGAGAGGGAGAAGAAAACAGGCGGACGGCCAAGGCGATGAAGTGTGACTTTTGTAGGCATTTGTTGTTACAAGCAGCCAACCATTTTAGATGTTCTCTATATATGTTACGGATTATGGTATAGGTTGTTGGACTTTCTGATTTTTGATTTTTAGGTCAGAAAACGGGTTTTTATTACATTTTTTCTTCATAGGCCACACATGACACTGAGTTTTTACCGGCCAGATGTGGGATTGTTGGCCAGATATGGGTCATTTTTGGCCCGAAAAATGCAAATTTTGATTAATATGAAGTGAAGCAACAATGTTAACCATTGTTTTTCTCGATGTAATCAGTGGTTACAACTGTCCAACCATTTCAGATATTGTCCACACATCATTGGTTATAGTACATGGCGTCTGCAAGACACAATTTTTATTTTTTGGTTAATTACGAGTCACTTGTGTAAGATACAGGAAGCAATCTGATGTCATGATACGTATCACGTTACAATGGAATCTGGCTGTAGGAAGAAGAATGATTTGAGTCATACTTTCAGTTGTGAATTATAAAAGTACTTAATATCAATTAAAACAAATATAGTAATAAATAAAACATATTGAATATAACGAAAGGAGAAACCTTATGAAAATAAAATAAACTACGTGGGAAGTGGTGGTCGAGTGGTTAGTGCTTGTCTGTTGATGATTTGAAGGAACAGGGGTTTGAATCCTGGTACCAACCGCCGTTTTGAACAATTTCGTTCACCTCATGTTGCCTGTCTTTTTGAATAAAAACTATAAGCCATTAGCCCCGTCTATCTGGTGTCTATGCCAGGGGAAGTAAAAATACCCCATGCTGGGGATAAATGTGTAACATTTAACTCTAGAGGAGGACAAATCTGAAATCCAAGCTGGACAATACTCTAGCGACATACATGTGGCTAACATAGAGTGATGGGTTAGTTATAAGAAGTGTGCATATAAAAAATGTGCATGTGTGCATACGTGTGGGTGTGTCAGTGTACAAGTGTCTGTGTGTATGCATGAATGTGGATACAAGCTGTATATGTATTTATAACTACCCTGGTATGACACTCTTTCATCAATGCAGTATTGTTAGTAGTTGTCATTATAGACTCCAGGTGTAAGGAACAGCCCCTTAAAAGAACCAGTTTTAAAATGTCTGTTCAGATGTGCACTGCAGATGTACCAGTTGCTATAAGGAACACAGCATACTAAGAACTGTTTCAACAAGTTCCAACATGTTCCTTAAAGCGATGTTCAACTAATATTTAAAAACAGGAAGACTTGAAACATGTCTTAACAATTTTATTTGTAAAACTTACACACAAACACACACACTATGTCTAGCACTAGCAGCTGTCTTCTTGTACGAAAAGTCAGACACATTTATTTGCAATTCTGACCATTAATTGTGAAATTAAACTCCCACAAAGCCAATAAGCTGAACCAAACATAAGCAACTTTTTCTGTTTGCACAACTTTACAAACACATTTGCTAGTATTAATTTTTTGATGTTGGCAAATTGTGAAAACAGGTTCATTAATTAAGACTAATTACGTCACTGAGAGAATTGAAACTACCGAGTATATTGCACGTAACATTGGTGATTACAACTGTCATAATGTGTAATTGGTGAAAACGTTACTTAACTACATGTATATGACAACAACAAATTATGCAGTTTTACTAGCTCGCACATAAATATGACGCAAACAGGTATGAAATACATTAAACTGCGGCAACTGATTTTGAGAACGAAAGCAAACTGAGTGATAACATAGATGCAATCGTATATTTATATACATTGTAATCCCGTTAAACAAATTATAATAATGACATCACAACGACAATTGTATTAAGTTTTCATGATATTAAGCACCATAATTGCAAAAACCGTACATTAAATTGTTGATGCAATAAAGAAAAAACAGTCCAGTGGATATTTAGTATACAATCAATTTTTGCACATATTATTATACAACAAATGAAATAAATATACATGAATACAAGAGAACAGTGTGACTGAACAATATAAGAAATCACTAAGCTCGATTACAGCTCACAAAGGGATGGTCTCGTAAATTTGCAGTCCAAAAAAGTTACGTGTTTAGCACTGGTTCACACCGCCCCAACCCCCCTGTGACATGTGAGGACTCGCGATTTTTATGATACAAAATGATTATTAGGTAGCATCAATTTGCATTCACATGTTTTCCCCACAAAACATGGTGATGACCAAGCCCCCTGTTTAATGCATTTTGTGACTTCGCAAACTTTTGTTACAACCCCAAAAAGAGATATATAAATCTGCCATACACTGCCAAAAAGGCATCGGTGCCTTGCGGACAGAACTTCACTTAGAACCGACCACTGGCTGAGTAAGAAACTGCTGCAGCTGGGCAGAAATATCACAAGACACATTAGCTAGCCATAACTCGCACCATTACATATCGCGTCTAAATGCTGGCTGTCACACCTTTCCACAAACTCAATGTGGCTACTATATTTGCTGTGTTTGTGGCTTTGTGCACATTGTGAACATGCTGTGTTCGTTGAGTTCCAAATGGACAAATAGCACACGCTTTACTGGAGTTATTCCATAATTATTTCACGCAAACCGAACTGCACAAGGCTCCATTTATTACGCTTGGGGTCAGATACATATTTTATTTGTTTACATACACCAATTTTACTTTTTTGAAAGTGGGCATGTTTATTTGGTATGTTTGATCAAATATTCACTAAATACAGAAACTTGCATTTGCTGTTTGAACTGGTTCATCTTAAAAACTGGTAAATGTATACCTACCAAACTTAACCCACATCTTCATTTCTATGCAATAATTTCTGCACATTCACTGCATAATATGTACACTATATGGCTAACAGCCTAATATAGCAGATTTGAATTTAGTCTTGTGTAATTAACATTTTACTACAAAACATCAAATGTATTTAATAAAAAAATTGAAAAAAACATGTATTTGACCCATGTATACAGTACAACTATACACTCCAGAATCAATTGAGCCAAACAGTCATCAGCTTACACCACTTCCACATCTAGTCCAGTCATGTGACTACACCATTTACACATCTAGTCCAGTCATGTGACCACACCACTTCCACATCTAGTCCAGTCATGTGACTACACCATTTACACATCTAGTCCAGTCATGTGACCACACCACTTACACATCTAGTCCAGTCATGTGACTACACCACTTCCACATCTAGTCCAGTCATGTGACTACACCACTTCCACATCTAGTCCAGTCATGTGACTACACCACTTACACATCTAGTCCAGTCATGTGACCACACCACTTACACATCTAGTCCAGTCATGTGACCACACCACTTACACATCTAGTCCAGTCATGTGACCACACCACTTACACATGTAGTCCAGTCATGTGACCACACCACTTACACATCTAGTCCAGTCATGTGACCACACCACTTACACATCTTGTCCAGTCATGTGACCACACCACTTACACATCTAGAGGCAAGAAAGCACCATATTCCACGCACATTAAAACCATGACAACCACATCACATAATACGACCAGGTTTGCTGCAACATTTTAGACACAAACAGCAACAACATGTACTTTGTCTGGCATAATAACGGTAGATCATGCCGGACCACATATTGTGTTAAGTCACACCGCTTGGCCGTAATTGGCAGAAATACTGGCCAAAGTATGCATAGACCTGGACCACACAATATTTGTGCACTATTTTTTCACAGAAGTTTGATCGGATCTAATAAAAATAATTATCATAGAATTTTGACTGGATCTGATTAAAAATAATTTAACAGTCTGTCCAATGACACAAAAATTAACTCAACAAATTGTAAAAATGTGTCGGGAGGTCATTGCGGTTGCAAGATAAGTTAAATAATTTGTTTGGCAAAATAGAGGAGGAACCTTGAAACAAGTGTTTGTTTAATTTTCATCCATGATCTGTGGTGGTTTTACGTCAATAACAATTGTGGTTCGTGGACAAAAATCTGGCATTTGAAAACAAATGTAGAACAAAACTACGAAATGTGCCAGACAAAATGTCGAGCAAAACCTCCCTTTGAGCACTTTTATTTTTTTGAGAAAACACTTTGAGAATTTCATTCTGCAGTTAAATGGCACTTTGTGTCAAAAACAAATGTTAAAGTGATACATGGCTAGCATGCAATGACAAGACAAACACTCAATTAATCGACTAATATCCATAAAATGGTGATATCTCGTAACCATGGTGATCTCTTGCAACCACAGCAAAATCTCACAACCACAATGATATCTCACAACCACGGCGATATCCAACAACAATGACGATATCTTGTAATCATGGTGATATCTCAAAACAAGATCTAATATTACACTTTTGACAGGATTGGGACAAAACATACGTTACTAGAAATAGTTACTTGTGATAAGATTTTTGTATTGTTTTATTTCTTGTTACGTTTACTGATGTCTATCTAAAAATGGCATCTGGTGTAGCACAAACAGTGAAGTCAACATGTCTCCATGACAATTACTTCTAAACAGCTATGTAAACCTGACTGGTCCCTTTTCACACGATGGTTTAATCAAAATGTAAGAAGGCTTCTAGTTCCCCATCGAAATAACATGATATATAGAGAGATACATTAATAATATATACATACAAATACAGATGTACAACTGGACCATGTATGCCAACACAAAACATTGAAGAACGTTCTGTACAATAACTCCATGAAATTCTACCACATGTATAGGATGCATATTTTAAAGTCGGTAAAGCGTTAACCAATGGCAACGTTTTCACTTATCAACAGTTGTCATATTTTCGTTTCATATTGAGCAGGAAAACAGGAGAATACAATGTCGCTGACAACGAATTACGCCGTTTGAAACAGATCGCTTGAATTCATCGAAATGAAATGCGTTCTTGCATCTGCCCAGATAAATTAAGCTAATTTCTAATTAGTCACATCAGCACAGTCTGACAGATTTGTGTTCACATCAATGCACAAACACCTATTCATGAACAAATAAACACGTGTTCATATTTATCTCCAAAACAAAAACTGAATTAAAATAGACAAATGTAAAACAACTTACAAGATACACGACTACAGCTGACATCAAAGGGTTTTGCTACAATTCTCACCTACACAACACTTCAGTGTTTCTTTGCCAATGTCTGCTATCATACGGTCGGATCAGTTCACAAAGTCCAGAAAAAATGTACTATATTTTATATTAGTTCAAACCATGACCCATCACAACCAATACATGGTGTGATTTTTTAGTAATCCAAAATGGCTTCTAAAACCACAGCCAATACACACCGTATTCAACTGACGTGATATAGTTGCCAATATGTTCGTTACCCGCCATGCTGCTGGTTCTGATATCCACAATAGCTTCGATGTACATTAACATATGTTCCACTCAATAGGTGGTGCCACTGTATTGATTTATCTCCTCGATACATATCGATGACCAACCAAACATCCACCGATACATAATGCTTTATGTATTTTGTGACTTTGTTAACTTATATGACCATCGCTTAGTGATATCTGAAAAGTTAACAGGTATTCCGAGTCTAACTGGATATCTGCTAAATCAACTCATGCAACAAATCCACAAAACACAATGAACACACATATCTACTGAACCTATGCTGAACACCGTTTTGACTGTAAATAACAGTTATTGAGCTGATTATATGTAAAAATTACACATAAGCACGCCAGGATGGTGTGTTTACGCGATTGCTCAATAAGAAACAAATCAAATTTTTCTACACTCTGACTAACAAACTTAACAGAACGTTTCATTAAAGAAATTAACAACCATCAGTAACCATGGCCAGCCGATGATCAGTTATGTAAAATGAGTTTCGATGTGAACCGTCAGTCAAAATGAGTTGTAAAATTAATGGCAACGTCAGCACCACCAGACCTGTAGGTAGATGTTTCAGAAATCGGCAGTGGAGTATTAGCAGGCAAGACGTGGCACTGAGGAACCAGTTGACAAGGTTGAGGCCAGTTTCAAAGTGCCACATTCAACTACCACACAGACACACAATGACATGCTGTAACATCACATAATTAGGGCGTAATAAATACATTTCTCTACTGAGAAATTGGATATCTGAATCCGACTTGTTTAGTATGACCATTGGCTGATACCTAGCAGTACATCAGCTGGTCTCATGACTATTTGAAATGACGTCGTCGATATTTGTCGTGACCATGTGATCACCTAGTGAGGACTCTAGGAGAACAGGGTGATGAATCCAGTATCCTCAAAAGTACTTGGTGATGGTCTCACGAGTACTTGGTGATGGTCTCACGAGTACTTGGTGATGGTCTCAAGAGTACTTGGTGATGGTCTCACGAGTACTTGGTGATGGTCTCACGAGTACTTGGTGATGGTCTCATGATTACTTAGTGATGGTCCCAAGAGCACTTGGTGATGGTCTCACGAGTACTTGGTGATGGTCTCACGAGTACTTGGTGATGGTCTCACGAGTACTTGGTGATGGTCTCACGAGTACTTGGTGATGGTCTCACGAGTACTTGGTGATGGTCTCACGAGTACTTGGTGATGGTCTCACAAGTACTTGGGTGATGGTCTCATGAATACTTGGTGATAAAACCACTCTCCTTACAAGTACACAATGATAACCTCAATAATCTTGAAAGTACTTGGTGATGACCTCACTGTCCTTGTGAGTACTTGGTGACAACCTCACTGTCCTTGTGAGTACTTGGTGATGATCCCAATACCTTCATGAGTACATGGTGACAAACTGACTGTCCTCAAAAGTACTATAAAATTACTGCACTCTCCTCATGAGTACATAGTGATGACCTCACAGCCCCCACCTCGCACCATAATCACCCTCTCGAGGCCCTCTGTGAGCACTTCCAGGAACTCCATGTCTACAGTGAGGGTCAAGGCACAAGTATGCAGACACCAACAACATTCAAATAAAATGCAACAACTAGTTTTTCTCTAGTTCAGTTATCCAGCATTGCCTGAGGAAAAAAGGTAGTCATAGATATGTGACCCCCGATTTCCCCACTAACCCAAATTAATTTCAAAAATATCCAAATCTATGAACCACCCTGATGGGCCTGCTAGATCGCAGACAAAATTTCAGCCCCATACATGCAAAACTGGCAGAGATAAATGCCATGTTAAAACTGAGACCCCCAAGATCCCCACCCCTAGAAAACTACTCATGGGTTGTTATTTCGTAGAAATATCAGTTAGTTAAACAAATTAATGGGGGAAATATACACACTGGAGTGGGTTTAGAATCTGGAAACATTGTGTTCAGAAAATTTGGTTGCTTAACATCTGAACATTAACTTTACTGCACCAAATCTGTTTTGTTCATAATTCTGCTACAAACTGACTAATTAATACATGTTCATAAGTCCCCAGAAAATATGACAGGATGGCCCATGTCATGAGTATTTATGACAATAACACCCATTACAGAAATGTCCCCTAACTGTACATAGTTAGACTTAACTCTTACAAAAAATAATACTCACACATGGCAACATTATCTTTACTTGATAATGACATCTGACACATATATTTCAATACCTTATGTTAATTCAGAAATAACTTTTATTTTCTACGACCTAAATAATTGTGATTATTTTAGAACTGTAGCAACAACAATGAACAGGGTCATGAACCATATCGATTGTCGTTGTGGTGGACAGGTGCATTGTGGGAAGGATACAGTTGAGGTCGCCCGCCGTCGTCTTGGGTGGTCCGGGCAGGTTCAGAATGACGAGGTTCGCTTCATGTGACCTTTCAACTATGGCCTCATTAAGTCTGACAGCCGTGTGCATGCGCCTCACGTTGTGGTCATCACTGAAAGGACAGACAAAACACATTTACAGATAGTGTCAGGAGGGGTTGACAGCGGATTGCCGTGTACAAAAAACTGGTCAGGGAGTGATCATTAAACTTCTTACAATCAATCAATTGATTGATCGATCAAGCAGTCAATCAATCAATCAGTCTACGAGACAACTAATATTATTTGTTTGAAACATATCGTAGAACAAACTAATTACTAAATCAAGCAATTTCATTAAACCTTTGCATTATTAGTACTCAACTTATGTCTTAGATGCCTAAGTTAAAATATTGAAAATGTTACTTGGTGCCAAAAGTGCACTGGCATTATGAGCTGGTGACATGGAATGACATAGTGACAGAGGTGCATTGACATGGTGACAGTAGACACAGGATGACACAGTAAGAGCAGTATATTGACATGGTGACAATGGTACACTGACATGGCGACAGTGCTACACTGAGAAAGTGACAGTGACATACTGACACTGACATTTTTGATGACATAATGACAATGGCACACTGACATAGTCCCTTAACATGGACACTCAGCTCGACAACAGAACACTCACGGCTTGATGTCGAGTAGATTGGATCCCTTGCTGAGTGGGGGGTTGTTGGCGGTGAAGGTGTACTGGTAGCTCTTGTCGGTGCCTGCCTCCAGGGAGTCCGTGACGGTGAAGTCGTCCACCTCGGGCTGGGCAGCTTCCTCCATCTCCTCCGCTATTGGGGGCTCTATACAGATCTTCACTTTTGACAGAGCCGCTGGAGCAGACTTGGTGGAGTGGGCACGATCAATGATCGACTGGGGCTGGGGGGAAAGGAATAACTGTTCTTATGACATCTTGTATTGTAAGTCTGTCATAGATGTTGTATACTTGAAAAACATAGCAAGAAGTATTTGGTAAGTTTTGAGAAAAATGTGAGAAACCATAATAAACAAGAACTCTTATTATTAGTTTTAGCAAGGCTGAGTATACCAATTTTATGTTGTTGCATCAGTTTACTATTAGTCTACTGAGCTGGTAAATACTTTTTTCCATTCATTTATAAGTTAAATTATTTTTATTTATTTACTAACTATTTTGAATTTGCGCTTGCCAGATTCTGACACTGCACATTTTACAATGCTACTCTGTAGAGACATTGCACGACTTTGTAAGTCCAAAACCAAACCAATTTCAGATGTCACAACATCAAGAACGCAGGAAAAGATGACAGCTATGTGCCAAGTTCTTATATAGCGCAATATCGAGTCTTTTGGAATGCTCAAAGCGCTTTGCACTTTACTCCCGGGCAGACCTGTTCAATCGGCCTTCTCTGGGAAGCATTCAGTCTCGTTGCAATTAATGCGCGAAGACTATTCGTACACAAATATCCACCACTGTCTATAGCCAGGTACTCATTCATACAGCTGAGTGACCTGGAGAAATGTAGAGTGAACAAACTTGCCCAAGGTTCAACATGGCAGCACAAGATACAAACCCGGGTTCTCTCGGTCGAGTCTTGACTGGGCACTCTGACACTGCACCACACAGTACTTTGTGACAATGCAAACACTATCTTGACCATGTTACTGGGAAAATAAAACCACATTATGGTCCAACACAAGATTATGGTATCCAAAAAATAATAATCCCATTATCCAAACACAAAAAGATCCGTTATTTGAAAACTGTTGCGATTTTCCAAAAACCCGATCCAATAATGGAACAATGGGTTTCTGATTAAGGGCCTGTACAACAACATCGCACCCTCACCTCTGTACAGCTGGGAGGGAACAGAGAGGGAGAACACAATGACTTCAATTGGCACTCACCGACATATCTTTCTTGCTCATCTTCATCTCCTTCAGCATCATTGTGCGCTGTTCCATCATCAGTGTGCGCTCGTACGTGTACGCCGATATGTCACTCTCCGTCTAAACACCAAGCAACAACAGTACAACAGATGAGCCCACTTTTAACAAGATTTAACAAGATTGCCACCCAGAGAATTAACTCTAGGTGGCAGGTGGATAAGGAAGCCCTTTGGCTTATCGAGAGTCCAACCCTTTTATCTATGTGTATCCCGCCCTTCTGAGGTATGTGTCAATTTTATTTTTAAACATATTCACGCTACTAGCACCCACACAATCAGCAGATAATCTGTTCCATTCATTTACAGTCCTTTGTGAAAATGAGAACTTTCTTATATGTAATCTACACTGCTCCTTTGCTAATGTAACTTCATGTCCTCTAGTCCTTATATCTTTCTTAACTGAGAAAAAAATATTTCTCCTCTCAATCTCCTAGTCTCTAGTGTTGTTAAGCCGCATTTTTTAGGCGTATTTCGTAATTAAGATCCCTCAGTTTTGGTATCATTTTAGTTGCTCTCCTCTGTACCCTTTCTAGCATATCTATGTCCTTCCTGCGATATGGCCTCCGCGCTTAAATACAATATTCTAAATGAGGCCTAACATAGTCTGCATTAAAGGGACGTAGTCTGTTCGTCAACCTGAAATTAGTGGGCATAGCAATTTCTAACTGGAAGTCTGCTGTGTTGACCATGGGAAAGTGAGCATCGTTGAACATCAAAGGGTATATAATTTAACTCAGCCCGACTCAGCCATATTGCCAATAAAGCTTGTTTTGAAAGTGGATATTTCGTTTCCTATTTGAACATGCACCTGCCGCCGTGCCTCCAAACTGTGACCATTGTTACTAAACACAATTTGGCGGCCAGTAAACCTTCAACAAAGTTAGTATAGTCTATAGTCGTTATATTAATTAATACATGAACAACAGGAACACATTACGTCCTTTTAAAATCATTAACAATAATGTTGAACATTTTCTTAAAGTCCTTGAAAAAGGCAATGATTTACTGGTTACATGGAATGTAAAAACAACAGTCAATATTTAAAAGTAAATTTCTTATATAACGCAGTATCCAGTTCTTAGTACTGCTTAAAGCATTTTACACTTCAACTCCTTGAAGATGCGCTTCTCACCATCTCAAATTCTCTGGGAAGTTTTCAGCCATGCAGCACTTACTACACATATTCATTCACATGTATTTACTACTATCTGCATCATGTGCTCTTTTATAAAGGTGAACTGAGGCAATGTGTCCAAACTTTGAAACGACAGCGAGAGGATTCCCACTAGCTCGAAGAGAATAGCCCACAAAGGTTCTCTCATCTCTCCACTTGAATGGCATTTCGCAGGTGAAGAGAAGCAAACATGTGACCACAGATATGGTAAACTAGTTATTAGTTCTCTCACTATATTTCACAAATGTGTGCATCGTGTTCATGTGATACACAAAATAGCATATTAATACATAGGTGTACATTTCCACACATTTCCATGTCTGGTCTATTTGTACTACGCCTGATTCTTTCCCTCGGTGGAGATACAACTATAATAGGCCGGTGGATAACTTAGTGTTCAGGGTTAAGCACTGCTACTATACTGAAAGCATGCATAATTGAAGCCCTCGAAACATGCACATGGTAGTTATGGGGTGTCGTCAAATTCTTACCATTTCCACAACAGATACTTCAGCTGTGAGTCTCAGCTGGTACAGAAACATCTGCAGGTCTTTCTTCATCTGGATGCTGTTGTCTTCCATTTCTGTACTCTGTTAAGGCATCTGCGAAACACACCTAAATCTCTCTCAGCATAGTTTGCTATTTCAGCAAGCGCATTCCATAACCACACTTAAATTTGGTACATGATAATATTAACAAAGGGTTATCATTTGGTAATGCGGATTTAAACAATCGTCAAACTATTACTGAAATGAAGTTTAATGAACAACACTCAAAGTCTTTCTGTAAAGTTAAGGGAAAATGATCCACCTACTGTGTTTTTGTTAAATTGTTTAATGTTTCTCTGTATATAAAATATGCATCAAAATACAGCAATCCAAAAAATAATACATTGTATTATGTAAAGATATTATTTATACAATTTTAAAAAACAATGTTTTTGTGAATACACCTTTGATGCTAATGTGGCAACAGTATTTACGAAATGCGGTTGTTTATAAATACACACATTTTACAAATTAACTCAGTTGATAGTCGGTGAAATGAACACAAAAAACATTAAAAAATATGAATTCATCTTTCCCCCCAAAATAATCATAATTTTACCGGGACCATTTTCCTGCAAATAACAGGAAAATAGGAAACTTTAGCAAGATACGACCGATTAAGGGATCATCTAAGAACATCGATGTCCGATATTATACAAAATTACTTTCGTTTTGGGGAAAGGGATCAAAGGTAGTTTCTTCTGGTGTCGGAAATCAATATTTTATGCTTTGGACCGATACTATTAAGATATTGATATCATCATATCAATCTGACTGAGTGGGTGGGTGGGGGGTTGAGGTGAGATGAAAATAATTTCATCTGATATCAGACATTGACATTCCAAGATGATCCATAAGTTATCTCAAATTCTCAATATGCAATTTGTACATGAGCGCATGATGGGAACACTTGCAAGGATACGAGCGACAGTGAAGATCCTCATGCAGCAGTTCCTCCACACCTTATGTTGGGTGAGGAGAAAGGGAAGCAACATCAGTAAACCACCGTCATCTGGAGGCCGAGTCAAGGAGGGCACACAGACGCAAGACACAGAAAGGTCTCTGTGTCGTAGACATGCATTTATAGGTCAATGCAATGATATTGTTCAAATCTGAACTGTTGCATTTGTCTTAACATATCTCAGTGTGTGTGTGTCTGTATGTGTGTGTGCATGCGTGCGTGCGTGCGTGCATGTGTGGTGTGTGCATACATGCATGCGCGAGTGCATATATATGCTGGCATGTGTTCTCTGCAATGTTTAATAAAATCTAAAAATAACATGAACTATCTAAAATATCATCTAACAAATATAAACATTATAATCGTATACATACATAGATAAATAAAAAATAAATCAATTCTAAATGAAGCATTCTCTGTCACTGCTACCAGGTCAACATTACAATCCTTGAACCAGCTGGACGATGGTCAGTAGTGAAGGATACGGACAATCCACCAGATGTCAATGGTGCCCTGCATGCGGTCAGTGTTCTCGGGGAACGTGTCGATGCCCTTGGGGATGATGACAGCCAGGAGACCAGCCGCCGCATTGCGTAGCGCATCTATAACAAAATCATTTCATGGTACACACTACTAAGGGCATGCATAACTGTGTAAAGACGAAAGACAGAGAGAGTAAAAAAGGCAAGTTCTTATGTAGCGCAGTATCAAGTCCTTAGGACTGCTCAAAGCGCTTTACACTTTACTCCCTGGCAGACCCATTCAATCGAACACCATCTCGATTTCTCTGGAAAGCTTTCAGCAACGCTATATATCCACCACAGTCTATTGCCAGGTACTCATTCATACAGCTGAGTAAAATGGAGCAATGCAGAGTGAACAAACTTGCGCAAGGTTCAACACAGGAGCACAGCATTCAACCCCGGGGTCTCTCAGTTGAGTCCATTGAGGGCTCTTTACAATATAATTGCTTAACAAGATTGAACAAGATTACCACCTAGACCATAAACCCCAGATGACAAGTGGCCAAGGAAACCTTTGACTTATCAAGTCTTACATTTGTGCATTAGATAGCAACACACTTGTGTACACTAAGAACAAACCTGACTGCAAATGTGATGGACACTGTCAGTGAACAGTTATATGCAGTATCCATGGCATAGTTGAAAAGTGTCAGTTCAACCCTATCAGACGAGCCACATCATACAAACTTGTAGTGGTTGAAACGCAAACATATGTGATGCAAGGCTGATTTCTGTCTGACAAATTGCTGAACATTTTGTTTGACGTATGTGTATTTAACCCCGATAGCTGGTAACAATAGAATGGAATAGGAATGCTATTGGTCTGTTAAACAATGAAAAATGTAATACGGATATATCTGATACAGAATTTCAAGTAAAAAAACAGATTTCAACCTCGAAAATATGGCTTGTTACACATAAAATGATGCTCTAGTCTGTAAGTATATGGCATGTTGTTATACTTGCAGGAGAAGTGGACCGTGTGAGTGATAATGCTGTAAGTATATGGCATGTTGTTATACTTGCAGGAGAAGTGGACTGTGTGAGTGATAATGCTGTAAGTATATGGCATGTTGTTATACTTCCAGGAGAAGTGGACCTTGTGAGCGATAATGCTGTAAGTATATGGCATGTTGTTATACTTCCAGGAGAAGTGGACCTTGTGAGCGATAATGCTGTAAGTATATGGCATGTTGTTATACTTCCAGGAGAAGTGGACCGTGTGAGCAATAATGCTGTAAGTATATGGCATGTTGTTATACTTCCAGGAGAAGTGGACCTTGTGAGCGATAATGCTGTAAGTATATGGCATGTTGTTATACTTCCAGGAGAAGTGGACCGTGTGAGCAATAATGCTGTAAGTATATGGCATGTTGTTATACTTCCAGGAGAAGTGGACCTTGTGAGAGATAATGCTGTAAGTATATGGCATGTTGTTATACTTCCAGGAGAAGTGGACCGTGTGAGCGATAATGCTGTAAGTATATGGCATGTTGTTATACTTCCAGGAGAAGTGGACCGTGTGAGCGATAATGCTATAAGTATATGGCATGTTGTTATACTTCCAGGAGAAGTGGACCTTGTGAGAGATAATGCTGTAAGTATATGGCATGTTGTTATATTTCCAGGAGAAGTGGACCTTGTGAGAGATAATGCTGTAAGTATATGGCATGTTGTTATACTTCCAGGAGAAGTGGACCTTGTGAGAGATAATGCTATAAGTATATGGCATGTTGTTATACTTCCAGGAGAAGTGGACCGTGTGAGCGAAAATGCTGTAAGTATATGGCATGTTGTTATACTTCCAGGAGAAGTGGACCTTGTGAGCGATAATGCTGTAAGTATATGGCATGTTGTTATACTTCCAGGAGAAGTGGACCTGGTGAGCGATAATGCTGTAAGTATTTGGCATGTTGTTATACTTCCAGGAGAAGTGGACCTTGTGAGCGTTAATGCTGTAAGTATATGGCATGTTGTTATACTTCCAGAAGTGGACCTTGTGAGCGATAATGCTGTAAGTATATGGCATGTTGTTATACTTCCAGGAGAAGTGGACCGTGTGAGCGATAATGCTATAAGTATATGGCATGTTGTTATACTTCCAGGAGAAGTGGACCTTGTGAGCGATAATGCTGTAAGTATATGGCATGTTGTTATACTTCCAGGAGAAGTGGACCGTGTGAGCGATAATGCTGTAAGTATATGGCATGTTGTTATACTTCCAGGAGAAGTGGACCTTGTGAGCGATAATGCTGTAAGTATATGGCATGTTGTTATACTTCCAGGAGAAGTGGACCGTGTGAGCGATAATGCTATAAGTATATGGCATGTTGTTATACTTCCAGGAGAAGTGGACCTTGTGAGCGTTAATGCTGTAGGTATATGGCATGTTGTTATACTTCCAGGAGAAGTGGACCTTGTGAGCGATAATGCTGTATGTATATGGCATGTTGTTATACTTCCAGGAGAAGTGGACCGTGTGAGCGATAATGCTGTAAGTATATGGCATGTTGTTATACTTCCAGGAGAAGTGGACCGTGTGAGCGATAATGCTGTAAGTATATGGCATGTTGTTATACTTCCAGGAGAAGTGGACCTTGTGAGCGATAATGCTGTAAGTATATGGCATGTTGTTATACTTCCAGGAGAAGTGGACCGTGTGAGCGATAATGCTGTAAGTATATGGCATGTTGTTATACTTCCAGGAGAAGTGGACCGTGTGAGCGATAATGCTGTAAGTATATGGCATGTTGTTATACTTCCAGGAGAAGTGGACCTGGTGAGCGATAATGCTGTAAGTATATGGCATGTTGTTATATTTCCAGGAGAAGTGGATCTTATGTGCGATAATGCTGTAAGTATATGGCATGTTGTTATATTTCCAGGAGAAGTGGATCTTATGAGCGATAATGCTGTAAGTACATGGCATGTTGTTATACTTCCAGGAGAAGTGATCTGAGCGATAATGCTGTAAGTATATGGCATGTTATTATATTTCCAGGAGAAGTGGATCTTGTGAGTGATAATGCTGTAAGTACATGGCATGTTGTTATACTTCCAGGAGAAGTGGACCATCTGAGCGATAATGCTGTAAGTATATGGCATGTTATTATATTTCCAGGAGAAGTGGATCTTGTGAGTGATAATGCTGTAAGTATATGGCATGTTGTTATACTTCCAGGAAAAGTGGACTGTGTGAGTGATAATGCTGTAAGTATATGGCATGTTGTCATACTTCCAGGAGAAGTGGACCGTGTGAGCGATAATGCTGTAAGTACATGGCATGTTGTTATACTTCCAGGAGAAGTGGACCGTGTGAGCGATAATGCTGTAAGTATATGGCATGTTGTTATACTTCCAGGAGAAGTGGACCATGTGAGCGATAATGCTGTAAGTATATGGCATGTTGTTATACTTCCAGGAGAAGTGGACCATCTGAGCGATAATGCTGTAAGTATATGGCATGTTGTTATACTTCCAGGAGAAGTGGACCGTGTGAGCGATAATGCTGTCAATTTTGTATGTGGTTGTAGAGTGGGCACTCACCTATGAAGATCTTATAGGACTTGACCGTCTCCTGGTGTCTCCAGCCATAGGGCCAGCCCAGCAGGACAGTATTGTGACGCAGCCCACCTACGCCAGACAGCTGGATACTGCAGGGACAGGAACAATTGGTGGTGATAAAGACAGTAGTAGTGGTAAAACAATTCAAGTTTTAACAAGGCTATCAAACAAGATTACCATCCAGAACAAAAATCCAGATAGCAAATGGGCAAGGAAGCCTTTGGCTTATCGAGACTCCAACCGTCAAAAGATGTTGACCATATCATGTCTGTTAGGTGTTTGTGATGTGACCAATCTAAAACATAAATTTCCAAGTTCTAAAACATAACCATTAATAGTAAATTAAACATTTGTTGCAATTCTTAATATTGGGTAAGACAGGTTCTTTTGAAAAGTTATGATATTTACTTCCCATGGCAAAGACACCAGGTAGAATGGACCAACAAGTTTTAATGTCTCTTCAAAAAGTCACAGGCAATGTCGGGTAACAGTCTGTTGATCTAACCGCTAGATCAATGTCCCACAAATACTGCAGCCAACTTACAAGTGGTTGATGCCTTCTGTGAGGTCCCGGGACACGAGAGCATCAGCGAACCCCTTCACCTTCTCCTTCTTCATCATAACCGTGATTGACTGAATAACACATCACACACCTCAGTAACACACCTCCGCAACACAGTTCAGTTATACACTCCAGTAACACGTTTCAGAAACACATAATGGATTGATGGAAATAGAGAACATGTTTTAAAAGTCAGATTATTATTAATAATAATGTTTTTATTTCTGACTGTCAAGCAATATATCCACCGAAAATTATAAATAAATAAATGAAAACAGCATTAAACTGTCTCTATATTTTCATATTAATCTTAATTGTCCCTAAATACAAGCTGATAAAAATAATGAAGTATAAAGATGTGATGGAAATATAACACAACTAAGTCCTGTCTTACCTGTTTGGCTGCTTGCATGTCTGCATATCTGTTGACAAATTCGCCTTCGAGGACAGACCCAACCAGCGTGAGACCTTTGCCTGGAGACATCAGTTAACATTGTTAGTTGGCGGACAGTAGATTTCTGGAGGTTCTACTTTTACACATATATGTTTAACAAGATTGACCAAGATGGCCGTCCACAATGACACACTTTAGAGGGCAGGTGGACAAGGACAAACTTGTCGGGTGACCAACAACTAATATATTATCAGATATAGGGCCTAAGTCAAAACATGGTTTAAAAATTCACACTCCAATATGTTACATCAGACAAGTTTGAAGGAGATATTACTAATAATATCTTCACAGGTATTATTAATATCTTCATAATCATTTAACTTGTTCTTCTCATAAAACGATCTTTCTGTTCCTAATTTTTCTGTGTAATGTTTTTAATAGCAGAACGAATGAGTTGAATGTATGCCAAATTGTGCCTAACAAGCTTGAAACAGTTTTTCCAATTAATACAACTCATTTATTTAATAATCACCAGTCCTGGGAATGAAACAGATGGGATCGTTGTCATTTGCTAAACTGAAACATTTTCAGTCAACATTTGAACGAGTCAGACACAAGAAGGCTCCACTTAGTTTCCTAATCACCCACCTGCTTTGAGTTGACTGGAGAAGGTCAGCATCTTGCGGTACTTGGGCAAAAGGTCATCACTAAGCTTCAACAGGATCAGTATCTGGGGTCTACAAACACAACAACATTGCTATTATGTTGACCGAACATCACGCTGGCAACTTTCATTCAATGCTACTTTTTAAAGACACTCCGGGTTGAAGAAAATGCCTGCATCCCATTTTTATGTATGTGTTCTCGATAAACTACATTTTAACAAGATTTAACAAGATTTAACAAGATTGCCATCCAGAGAATTAACTCTAGATGGCAGGTGGACAAGGAAGCCCTTTGGCTTATCGAGAGTCCAACCCTTTTATCTACATATATCCAGCCCTTCTGAGGTATGTGTCCATTTTATTTTTAAACATATTCACACTACTAGCACCCACACAATCATCAGATAATCTGTTCCATTCATTCACAGTCTTTGTGAAAATGAGAACTTTCTTACGTCTACTACATGTCCTCTAGTCTTTCTCTAACTGAAAAAAACATATTTCTATCAATATTTTCATAACCATTCAATATTTTAAACACTTCTATCTGATCTCCTCTCAATCTCCTGGTCTCTAGTGTTGTTAAACCACATTCTTTTAGGCGTTTTTCATAACTAAGATCCCTCAGTTTTGGTATCATTTTAGTCGCTCTCCTCTGTACTCTTTCTAGCATATCTATGTCCTTCTTGCGGTATGGCCTCCACGCTTGTATAAAATATTCTAAATGAGGCCTAACTATTGTTTTGTACAGCGGTATTATTAGTTCTTTTTCTTTATATGCTATATTTCGCCTAATCAATCCAAGGACTTGATTTCCTTTTGAAGCTGCAATTCCACACTGCTCTGAAACCTTCATGTCAGCACTAATTGTCAGCCCTAAGTCTTTTTCTTTTACAGTAGTATTTAGTACAGTTCCCCCATTGTATATTCTACATATTCGTTCCCATGTCCTGGTGAAGGCATTTACATTTCCCAAAACTGAACAACATTTGCCACTTTTCAGACCATTTGATCAACCCGTCAAGATCATCTTGTAAATGCTGTCTATCTCCATCACTTTTAATCCTTCTAAACACTTTTGTATCATCTGCAAATTTCAACACCTTCTAGCTATATCATCGTCGAAAACGTTTATATATATTAAGAATAATATAGGTCCCAGTACTGATCCCTGTGGAACCCCACTCAAAACTGATTTCCAGTTTGAAGCCTCCCCATCAACAACTACCCGCTGTCTTCTTTCAATCAGCCATTTTTCTATCCAGTTAATTATACCACTTCCTATGCCATGGGCCTTTAGTTTAAGCAGTAATCTCTGATGTGGCACTTTGTCGAAAGCTTTTTGAAAATCTAAGTAGATGATATCTACTGGTGATCTATCATCTACCCACTTAGTGATATCTTCTAAAAAACATAACATATTTGTTAAGCATGACCTCGCTTTTAGAAACCCATGTTGAGATGGGTTTATCAAGTTATGTTTAACAAGAAAATCCACCATGTGATCTTTAATTAGTCTTTCTAATAATTTACAAATCACCAATGTTAAACTAACAGGACTATAATTATTTGACTTGTTTCTCGAACCTTTTTTGAATAACGGTATAATGTTTGTTTCTTTCCATTCTAAAGGAACCACTCCCTCTTCTAATGACAAGTTGAAAACTGATGCAAGCGGTATGCTAATTTGTTCTACATTTTCCAATAGTAGTTTGGGAGGAATACCATCCACTCCAGGTGATTTATTATCCTTCATAGCCTTAATTTTCTTAGCTACCATTTCTGGGGTTACAATTAACTGTCTTAAATAGTCTGATTCTGCCCCCTTGAACTTAGCCTCTGGTACTGGCAGTGAACTAGTGTCTTCTCTGGTAAACACTGAACTAAAATACTCATTCAGGTCTTTTGCCATTAAGAATCCTTCTGATATTATATTTCCAGCACTATCTTCTAGAGGACCGACCTTATCCTGAACTTTCTGTTTGCTTCGAACATACGCATAACAATTCTTGCTGTCATGTTTTATATTACAAGCTAATTTATGTTCATAGCTTCTCTTTGAATTTCTAATTTCAGCTGTAGCTTGGTTTAGTGCTTCTTTATAAATGTTGTAGTCTTCGTCATTTCCAGTACGTCTATATGACTTCCACATCATTTGTTTATACTTAATTTTTCTAATGGCTTCTTTCGATAAGTGTTTCTTTTTGGACCGTTTCCCATGTTTTTTAAGGGAACAAATTTGACGATGATGCATTCAATTTCACTCTTTAAGATATTCCAGCATTCTGTTGCTGTCTTATTCTTCAGTGTGTTATTCAAGTCTATCTTTGCTAAATATTTCCTTATGTCCTTATATTTTCCTTTGTGGAAATTTCTCCTGTACTGCTTTTTACTATTCCTTTCTGATTTTACTTTGATGGTAAAATGTATCTGGTTGTGATCACTATTCCCCAGTGGTTCACATATCCTGACATTGTCAACTAATTCATTCTGTGAGGACAAAACTATGTCTAACACATTCTCTCCACTGGTTGGTTCTAGCACATGTTGAGAAAGGAAACTATCTTGTACTAAAACTAAAACTTGTGGTCCTCACTACCCATACTCTGTAGATATTTCCATTTTATATGCCCATGGTTGAAATCCCCCATAATATCACAGTCCCGTTTGCTCACTTCCCTTATAGCGTTTTGTATTTTTTCATTCTCTTCTATGCTTATGTTTGGACTTCGATAAACTAATCCAACCGTTAACGTTGACTTTCCTGTAACTATGTTACACCAAACAACTTCTTCGCAATCGTCTTCTCTGTCTAATTTTATTTCATAAGCCTGGATAGATTCTTTAATATATAAAATAACTCCACCTCCCCTTCTTCCTATTCTATCTTTCCTAAACATTACATATCCTGTCAGTCCCAATTCGGCATCTGATACATCGGTGGTTGCCCATGATTCGGTTATACCTATTATGTGAGGGTCAATATCTTCTACCATAATGTTTAGTTCATTTCTTTTGTTTACTGTACTCCTTGCATTTAAACAAACACATTTATATCCAGCTTCAGAATAGTTTTCCAGACTGTTCTTTGCTGAATTATTTTTGCTGTCTTTATCTATGCCTCCAGTTTCAGGCTTCTCTGCGAGTCCCCCCTGCGAATTTAGTTTAAATAGATGCAACCTGTCCCACTGTCAACAGATCTCAGCAGATTCTCTGAGAATACTGCTGCCCCCTTTCCACTTAGATGGAGGCCATCTCTCATGTACATATCTTCTCTTCCAACAAAGTACCCCCATAAATCTATGAATCCCACGCCCTCTTCTTCACACATCTGCTCAACTAGTGTTGATCGCCATCCTCTTACAGTTTCTGTATGATGCCCCCCTTCCTCCCATTACTGGCAAAATTCCTGAGAGAACAACCTGTTCCACTCTTGTCTTCTTTAGCTTCCTTACTAGATGTCTGTACTTTTGAACTATCCCAGTTGTTCCCTCCTTGTCTGCATTGTTTGTCCCAACGTGTACTAGTACAGACCCTCCCTTGCCATGGCCCAAAACCTTCTCTACCCTTTCGGTCACATGCTCTATCCTAGCCCCCGGTAGACATACAACAACGTCCTTCCCCTCGCATATAGTCTTGTCTGTTTTTTTAAGAATTGAATTGCCCATAAACACTCTCTCTTTTCTCCTAGCCCCATCAATCACTGCCTCGGAGTAGCTCCTCCAGTTTGCATATGTCTGGTTGTTGTCTTTTCCTCTTGCCATCTTCTCTCCTGTCACATTCTCTTCCATTCCCTTCTTTCCTGTCACGTTTTCTCTTGTCCCCTTTCCTCCTGTCATCTTCTCTTCTAGCACATTTACTCTCACTTCCTTTCGTCCCTTCATCTTTTCTCCCATCACATTTTCTTCTCTCCTCTCCCATCCCTTTTCCCCGGCTACCTCCTTCACTACGGTCACTTTCTCCCCTGTCACCTTCACACCTGTCATGTTTTCTGTTTTTTGTTGAACACTCTGTCTTCTTCCATCAGTCTTCTGTCTCACAGTCTTACCAACTGCCTCTGTGGTATCTACCTCTTCACCACCTGTATCACTGTCGCGTCTCTCCTCGTTCTCTACAGTCTGACTACCTGTTGATCTATCCCCACTGGCCCGTTTTCTTTTCCTCTGCCGAACACTTTTCCTCCGTCCCTCTGTCTTCTCAATGTCTTGTTCCTTCACACCGGTCACCTTCCTTCCTCTCAGTCTCCTTTCTTCAGTCTCCGTGTCACAGCTCTGCTCCTTCTGTGTTGTAGAATTCTCAACTCTCTCCGCGTCATCCCTTTCTGCTCCATCTATTTCTATGTTGAGTCTCACCTCCATCTCCTTCACTATATCCGTCAACTTACACACCTCCTTCATCAGACATTCCACCCTCAAACACCCCATACACCGAAAGGTAAATCCATCATCTTTGGTCTCTGCCCATGATTTTGGACAGCCAGACAACGCAAAATCCACCCAGCTCTGGCAGTCGCTGCAAACTAAGTGTCGTTTTGCCCTGAGTTGCCGCTTGCAAGGTGCCATATCAGAATTTATTTATGTTCAAAATAGTTTTTATATAGTCTTTGAAAAGACTTTACTGTGTACAATTTACACCAGATTGTTTAGGTTATAGTTAGTTATATTTGTTAACACACAGTGACACACCGTGCCTTACCTAGTTATGATGTTGATGACAATGTATTCAAGTTAGGCTTAGATACAAGGTTTTAAATTTTAACCACAACAGAGTAGACATTGCCTGGGTGCGACTGTCAAGTCATATCTACACCCAACAAACATGACGTATACAAGAAACATACTCAGTTGAAATTAACTTTGTACCTAAGCTTCAGTTACTCAAGTGAACTAGAGCAGGAAGCAACAACAAGAAAGAGACAATGTGAGCAGCTATCACCAGTACGAACAACAGACACTTTGTGTTAACTACAATGTGTTTCATGGTATTAGTATATTTTAGAGCAGCATTTTTATAATATGCTGATGTGAACATTGTGTAATGCACCTTTTTATTGTAATTTATTTATTTTATTGTTTAATAAATATAAATGTTTATACATAGTTTTTTAGGAAGGAGAATTTTATGATTTTTTCTAAGGTCTACATTTCAGAATAATAATAATGTATATTTATTCATACTAAAAATTGTACAGTAAAAAGTAACAATGAACACAAAACAAAACAGCAAGCAATGAGCACAACTCGTCTACAAATACAGTGTGCTACATGTATAATCTATACTCACCAACACATCTTTTGCAAACAATATTTTGCGTACTAGCTGCTCGTCTTATTTTTAGTTTGGTATAATTCTAAGTAGTTGATTACAGGGAAATATATAAAAATAAATGTTATTATTATTATTATAAAACACGTGCACACTACAGGCCTGTAGGAGCCAGTCAGTGAAGTTGACTCACCTCCAGTTCTTGACATGAGGGGGTCCCTCCTCCAGGCGAAGTAGGGCGTACCTGGCGGCTGACATCGCCAGACCCCGCAGTCCATCTCCCCACTCCTGTTCTGCCCTGGAGTAACAAGCAACTCGTCCAGTTGATGTATCCAGCACATTGTGGTTTGCGTAAACACAATCAAAATTTTGCACGTGACTTCCGTCAGTGCCTTTGCCAACAACGTAGATAATGGCTATATGAGTGAATTACACAATTATCGCTGCATTTCATCTCATAAATCAAACATTTCCACATACCGTTGTCACTTTAAAAACTTCGCCTTATGTTTTTGTCATAAAGAAACACTTTTGTGGCCAGAATTTCAACAAATAATACGATGCAAAAATGCAACACGTGTTCGGCACATATATTACTTATACAGACAACTCATGCAACTGACCTGTCCATCATGTTGCCTAGCAACAAAGTCCACCAAAAAAGCCATCAAAAATGGATGCCAAACAAATAGTCTTCGGAAATTCTGTCACACTGTTTGTCTAAAATCTGGCCCCAAATGTTATTCTTTCTGACAAAAACATAAGGCAAAGGTGTTCAAGTGAGAACTGCGTGCAGGAAAACTTGATTTAGCAAATGTCATGCTGGACTAGTAATGTGATGCGTGTAATAATATTACTTATGTAAAATGATTGGCGATTCAAGGTTTGGTGGAGGTCAGGCGCATAATAGTGATTGTGATGTAGGCAAACAACGACACATTGTATCCATCAATTATCAAATCACACACACTCACACAGTGGTTGCAGCTGCCTTCAATGGCAGACATATTCATGGGAAAAAGCATTTCCCTTGTTAGAACTTAATCAGCTACGATCAAAGTTTCTAGAAAGCAAACCAGATAATACAGGTAAATTTGATCGAAATACGATTTGTAACAAAAACAACCTCATAAAATGTGTTAACAGTTTGAACCACAGGTAGCTCTGTTTACATGTAAATTGTTTAAGGTGGATAGGTTTCGGCAGAGCATTTAGGATACATGCATAGTGCAACAGGGATTACAAGTCCAAATCTTTACAGGAATAATTTCAGGGTAATGTTATTTGAACAAAATTGAAAATTTAATGTCAAAATTTAATGTAAAGAATACTACAATGAGACAAGTGATCAAGGCATTACTCACCCTTTGTACTCGATGTACTTGTAGACGGAGGCAGCTATTGCGATGGCAATGAGAGCATAGTACCAACTCGAGACGAACATTAGCACCAGACAGAGAGATACACCGAACGACGACAGCATCCTACAAACAAAGCTCTTTTAAACATTATTCATGAACGTTCTGAATCATCCGTAAACATCCTGAACATACGACTCTTGCGAATAGGCTTCAAGAGCATCCTGAAATCAGGCCTCTAAGAAATGTAAATCATGAAAATCTTGAAAGCAGGTCTTTCTTACACAGCATTCCTGAAACAAGACCTCTGTCAAGAACAATACTTTTATTTAAAATCTGTCAAAAAGAGCATTCGTCAACAACCTGAAAGTTGGTCCCTTACACATAGCAGTCATCTTAAAATCAGATCACGTTCAAATCTTACTGTATTAAAACGCATGCTTTTCTAGTAATCTATTTGAACATGAACTCACCCTAGTGTACGACTGTGGCAAATGTCATCAATCAACTGAAACTTGGTATATCTAGTTCTTATACAGTTGTCGTGCTCTGCAGCACCCCTGGGTCGAATTACTGATAGGCTGTAATGGGTATTACGTATTTACAAACACTACATGTATGATATCTTCATCTGTCTGCTTGCCTGCCTGCCTGTCTGTGTCTATCTGTTTGTCTGCCAGTGTATGTCTGTATCTGTCCGTGTCTGTCCGTGTATGTCCGTGTCTGTCCATGTCTGTCCGTGTCTGTCCATGTCTGTCTTTCTGTATGTATGTGTCTATCTGTATATGTCTGTTTGTAGGTGTCTGTTTATTTGTCTGTGCAGCCTGTGCTGCCTGTGCTGCCTGTGCAGCCTGTGCTGCCTGTGCTGCCTGTGCAGCCTGTGCTGCCTGTGCTGCCTGTGCTGTCTATGTCCATCTGTTCGTTCATTCATCTGTCAATGTGACAACGTACCAGTGGTAGAACCTGAAGCGAGGTCGCCAGGACGGTGTCTTTAGCAGGGTCTGCAGGACACACGCCAGGTTCACAAAGCCGTAACACATCAGGAAGAACCTACAACAACAACAACAACCACTAGATGGCAGTGTTTGCTCCCACAATGCCACGGGGAGGAAGTCACATGCATGCTCACAACTTACATAACACCTTAATAAATATGTTGATTTTCCAAATTAAAAATAACTATTGTGAACTGTGAACCTACATACAATTTAACAAAGAGAAATAAGTCAAAATAAAGTAATAAATGTGTCACTGTGGTTATAATGGAGCAAAGACAAATAAGAAAACTGCCCCGGTGAGAAAAATAGGTTTTTATTTTCCGGTATACTGTCATTATTGAAGACAAGAAATAATAACAATAAACTTGATTTACACATCCATATCTGCAATAAGTCACCGTTCAGGATGTTTATATTTGACTAAAATGTTAAGACTGAAATACTGATTAATATAGCTCCTAAAAATTACAATTTCATATTATTCAAATACTGGGACCAACATAAACAGAAAAATGCCACAACAACATGACTGAGTCAAATAAAATACAGAGAACGTAACAAAATCAGTTACCGACAGCTGGCTGGAAAGTCTGTCCTATTAAAAGTGTACGCACATGGTGATGATTGGAGCGATGTAGTCGAGACTGGCGATGAGCACGCCAATCTCAGAGATCGTGGCTGTGAGTATCAGCGCTCTCATAGGTTCTCCCTTCTTTGTCGTTATGGAGAAGATGTTGAGGAAAGGAATGACCCCATCAGAGGCAATCGCCTGCAGTAGTCGAGGGGCACCTGTCGGGGGCAGACACAAGCCAGGGTAAACAAACAATCACATCTACAATTTGGAAAATTTGTGTCACATCAAAAATCGTGTCACTGACATCTCATGTTCTAAGGCACTTAGCCTATTTTAGTACACTCCCCGATCTCGCACTGATTCATGTGATACGTTCTGGCCATACAGCGACTTACACAGCGAAGATAGGACGCACGGTTTTTGATGCAGGCGCCTTTTATGAAATTTGGATTTCGCTTTGTCTATTTTCATAAGGAATTAACCCTAAACTTTTATTACAGTTTGTTTTGGTGAAATTTGATGGAATAGATATTTAGCACATAGATATGTTACTAAAAAATTTGATCAGGTTTTTGTAAAAAGTGGTAAAATACAGTAGTTAAAGCACACTGAATTCATTCTATTAAGTATACAGTACACTTAGCAAATATTTGAGATGCAGAAATATGCCAAATTATTTTGCATTCCAATAAGCATATCCGGGTGTGCGCCCATTTTCTTTGGTTGCTGGGGTTCCTGAGTACAGCCATCTCAGCAGACGTGACTGGCAAGCGATTTACGCATCTCGCATATGAGCAACAGGATACCTGAACACTGTAAAGTGTGATAATTTAGGTGGACCTCTTGGTATTTTTTCATCACCAAGCTTTGAATCTAGAGTGCCATTGGTAGAAATTAAATTACACTGATGAAGTCAACAGGCAAGGTTGGCATTTGAGATCGCTGTCCAGGTGTCAGATGCTGCTAAAGATAGGGGTGCACGCTAATTAGGGCATGCACGTCTAATCGAATGAATATGGTGTGCACGTGTGTGTGTATATGTGTGTGTGTGTGTGTATATATATGCATGTAAGATAATTCTGGCTAATACTAGCCATCATCTATGATCTCGGCCTGTGCTCTCTGGTCATGGTCACACAAAATCTGCGCTTTCTGTTGATTGAATCTTTCTCCGTAAAAGTCCCCTGCACTGTGGGCATGATCTAGGACTGAAATGGCACTAACCTGTGAGACTCTGTAGTCCCGCACCAACAGTCGATAGTAAGGAACCAATGAGGATGATCCACGGTGTCGGCCATGCGAGTAGAGCACATACCAGCCCTCCTCCCACACTGTCACCAAACCTACAGGAATTTTAATAAAATTGTCATAAGATAATACAAATATTAATTTAGTAATTTGCAAACATCTGTAATCATTACAAGTACAATTCACTAGCATGTTTGTGTTAATAGTAAAATCCATAAACACCTTAATGATAGCTAAAAATGTATACACGTAAAAATATCAAAAGTATTGATAAAAATCAGAATAAGTGTTAGTAAAATAGGTTTGAGTGTCCAGAGAGCTATCAACAACTGCCCAATACTCAAACACTGGTGAACATAAAACCGGTATCAATTAAAGTTAATATACCTAAGTTCCTTATTTTTATTTCATATGACACATTCTGTTCTCAAGAACCATTATATGGAGCTTTATATGGAGCATGTTCTCAAAAGTCCAAACTGAATCAAATCAAGGACATTAAAATATCAATCTATAACGTTCCACATTGTTCATGCATTATGTTCAGAAAATGCGTGCCAAAGAACATGCCATTTAAAATAGAAATAAGGCCGTTATATTAAGTTGTATGAATACTGTTTTTGTGTCGTCAACTTGAATCTGCAAAACTGATGAGGCTTCTTCATGACAGCTACTTCTAT